>JAKUCV010003663.1:45031-108474 GCA_028386065.3 Turnera subulata
ACCGAGTAATAAGGCACATATTGAAGGAAATCCATCCTCACCTTGGCCGATTACTCAACTCCGGAAATACTAACCGGTCCGACGCCGGCTCCTCGGGAAACTGCCCGATATCAAACCTATACAATAAAACAACATACACCCACATAAATGCACATATTCGGTATGCAATGATGCCAATACTACGAAATTACCCATCCCGGTCCTTATCCGTTATTATTATCTTTTATTGAAAATAATTAACCGTACGTATTTCCGAATATAATTTCGGTACTATACTTTAATTAAAACTCTTTCAAAATATTTTTCATAAAGTAACTATAATTTCCAAAATATTAATCTCCATAATTTTTCAAGAAAAATAATAAGCTATTTATAATTTCTAGAAAATATTTATAGCATTTATCTTTACTAAATATATATACAATTTAATTTTCCAACACAAAATATAATTAACTTTAATTTACAAAGTACACATATATATAATTTCCATAACCATAATTTCCAGACAAAAATAATATGCATATTAATTTTCCAGAAATTATTTCCAAGGCATATATATATATATTTTTCAAACTAACCATAATAATTTACAAATGAAACATAATTATTTATCAAAGTAAATATATTTATATTTTCTTGGAAATACCAGAATTAAATTGGCAGTAATTTAATCAAAATAATTATATATTTTTTTTCCAAAATTAATTTCCAGAATATGGATAAATATATATGTATATATATATATATATATATATTTTTAACTGGAATGGGCCAACAGTTCAAGCCCACATCCAAAACCCAGCAGGTCCAGCCGCGGCCCAAGCACCAAGGCCCAGCGTTCAGACCCGCGACTCAGCCCAGAAACTAACCAACCCGTATCAACATACGGATCTTGCAAGATCCGGGTCTTACCTCCGGGTTACAGGGCTGGCGACGACGGCGGCGGCGCGACGCAGCGCGAGGGAGTGCAGCGCGAGGTCGGCGTGAGGCGGCGACTCCAACGGTGGTGGAAAGGCGACGCGAGGCGGCGCGGTGGCGGAGCAGTGAGGAGGAGAAGTGGATCCGACGGGTCTTCGGCGGGTCGACGGCACGTGACAGCGGCTACGACGGTGGGAGGCGACGGGGGCGACATGGTTCTGCTCGCAACGGCCCTCCGAGCTCGATGGTGGCGGCGGTGTTGTGCAAGGTGGCCCAGAACCCGTCGGCGTGCACAGTGTCAGTGGGGAGGAGGTGACGCACTGTTCACGCTATTTTCCGATTTTCTTTTTTTTTCTTCCTTCTTTTTTTCTATTTCTTTCTTTTTCCTTTCTATTTTTCTTTCAATTTCTTCTTCCTTCTTTTTTTTCATTTGCTGTTTTATTTTTTTTTCCCTATTCTCTTTTTTTTTCGTTTATTCTGTGTGTTGTTGTTGTTTTTTTTTTCCTCTTTTTTTCTTTTTTTTCTCTCTTTTCTTTTTCTCTCTTTTTCTCTCTTTTCTTTTTTTCTTCTCTTCTTCCTCTCTTCTTCCTTTCCTCTCCTTCTTCTGCTTTCTTCCTTAAATAAACGGTGGATTACTGTTAATCATGTGATTAACAATAATGCAGTTCGTCTGCATTACAGGCGAATCCGATCCGGACCAGAAAATAACAGATACCTCCTTAGTTATTTTCCGGTGTGATTTTTCGAGAAATTTCGAAACCCGAAAAATACCAACTTAGTTCCGAAAAATCCACGGGAAAATCACGAGCGCGGGAAAACACTCGGATTCGAAAAACGACTCCCGATTTACCTTGAATTAATTACCCAAGATTAATTCAACAGTAAATCACGGTAAATAGACTTTTACAGTCCGGTAAAAATCCAAAATTTTTACCCGGGCTGTTACAAAAACATTCTCATGAAAAAAAAAAAGAAAAAGAAAAAAGAGCTTTGTATACTACTCTTTCTCTTATGGCATTTGCTTTTGTGTTGAATAATCACTATCTAATTAATCCTTCCTTTTGTTAGAGCAATTTGACACCACTTCTAGTATTACCATATCAAAATATGCTTGCAATTTTTTTGAACTACACGTGGGATGCACGTGGTATAGTATTATATATTTTAAATCACGTGGTGTAGTATTAATTTTAATCTTGAAAAGAACTTATATATAAAATCTAGGTAGATGGATACACATTATTTAGAATTAGTTTATGTAGCGGAATATGAATTTACAAATCTATTATTGTTAATAATATTTATTATTTCTTTGATATCCTAAATTATATAAGTTTAATTTTCAAATTATATTATTATTATTTTTTAGTTGTTGTTCATGTTGGTAATTTTTTTTTTATATAGGTTTTGTATTATATATAAGGGTAACTATACTAATTTGTTGGTTTTTCTAGCTCCTACTTGAAAAAATATAAACGGTGAGTTCTTATAATTATTCTTCTCTATAATTATTCTTTTTTGCTGATGTTATGTAACAGCCCGGGTAAAAATTTGAATTTTTACCGGGACTGCAAAAATCTTTTTACCGTGATTTACCGAAAGAATTAATCTTGGGTAATTAATTCAAGGTAAATCGAGAGTCGTTTTTCGAAACCGAGGCTTTTCCCGCACTCGAGATTTTTCCTTGGATTTCTCGGACCTAAGTTGGTATTTTCTCGGGTCCCGAAATTCTCAGAAAAATCACACCAGAAAATAACTAAGGGGGGTATCAGTTATTTTCTGGTCCGGACTGGACTCGCTCCATAATGCAGACAAGCTGCATTATTAAACGATTCACAGGTGTAACAGTAATTTCCCGTTTATAAAAGAAGAAAGGAAGCAGAGGAGAAGGAGAGGAAGGGAGGAAGAAAGGAGAGGGAAAAAAAAGAGAGAAAAAAAAGAGAAAGAAAAAAAGAGAGAAAAAAAGAAGAAAAAGGAAAAAAAAAGAAAAAAGGAAAAAAAAAAGAAGAAAAACACAGAAGAGAAAAAAAAACGAGTGAAGGGAAGAAAAAAATAATAAGAAAAAAAAGAGAGAAAGAAAAAAAGGAAATCAGAAAAAACGAAGAAGAAAAAAAGAAGAAAAGAAAATAAAGAAAATACAGAAAAAGAAAAAAAAAGAGGAAGGAACAGTGCGTCACCCCTGCTCTCCTCGGTTATTGTTCACCAAGAGGCGTTTCGCGCCGCCGTTCGCCGCACCGACCACACCATGGCCTTCCCCGTGACGTCGCAACCTCGACGCCGTCGCCTCCTCCCGTCCCTGCTGCGAGACGCGCCGCCAAGCGCCGTTGACCCGCGGCTAAACCCGTGGATCCGCCTCCCTACCTTGCTGCCGCCGCGCCTCGCACCGCCACCTGCAGCCGCCTGTACCAGCGACATCGCCCTCGCCTCGCGACGCCTGCACCATTGTTGCTGCTCGCGCTCGTCGTGCCTGTTGCCGCCGCAGCTGCTCAACCCGCGAGGTGAGCAGATCGGGGTGTTTGACCCGTGTGGTATCCGGGTCGCACCTATCTGGGCTTGGCTTCTTTTGGGCTGGGTTGTTCGGGTGTGGGCTTGCTGTGCTGCTGGGCTCTGCACGGGCCTGGGCTTGGCACTGTGCAGGGTCTGGGCCAGCACTGTTCATGGCCCAGCATGATTAATTTTAAAAAAACAATATATATATATATATTTATTTATTTATTCATAATCTGGTATATAATTTTGGAAAAAAAATTATATATTTACTTTGGGAAAATTATGGTCAATTTAATTCTGGTATTTTGAGGAAAACATAAATATATATACTTTGATAAATAATTAAGTTTTGTTTTGGAAACTATTATTATTTAAAAAAAATATATATACCATGAAATTTGTAACAGCCCGGGTAAAATTTGGATTTTTACCGGGACTGTTAAAGTCATTATACAGTGAATTACCGGACAAATTAACCTTGGGTAATTAATTCACGGTAAAACGGGAGTCGTTTTTCGAAAACAAGAATTTTCCCGCGCTCGGGAGTGTCTTCCTAACTAATCGAGCCTCGGTTTCCAGTTTCGAGACTTGGACGACGTTCAGGAGGATTAATCGGATTTTCCGAGCCCAAGTCATATTTTTGGACTCGGGACGGATTTGTCGGAAAGTCGGGAGTATCCCTGTGTTTACGAGATTCCGACGCGAGAATCCGGACCGGCCGAATGTGGTTGCCCGAGCCACTCTTCTTCCTTCTTTTTCCTTCCTCTTCCTCTTTCCCGGCAACGTTTCTTCTCTCTCCCGGTTTTTTCCCAGCCGTGCGGGTCCCACTTTCTTCTCTCTTTTCTTTCTTTCCCTTCCTTTCTCCTTCTCCTTTTTCTTTCTTTTTTCTTTCTTCCCAGCCACCATGACCCGTGAATCGCCGGCCCCCCACCTTTTCTTCTTTTATTATTTTTCTCTTGTCATTTTCTTTTCTCCTTTCTCCTTATCTTCTTCCTCTTCTGCCGAGTAACCACGCCCAACCCCTCTCCTGTACTTTTCTTTCTTCTGCATTTCTTCTCCCTGCAAACCTGTGAAAGCAAAAAAAAAAAAAAGAAAAAGAGAGAAACACATAATGAACACATACACAAACACATATACACACACAACACCCTCCCGGCCGCCGACCTCCGCATACCACCACCACCTGCTCGTCGCACCACCATCATCTCCACCAAAGAAACACATCCTCACCACCCAGCCGCCCTTCCTTCTTCCTCCTCGCGACGACGCCGACGCTCCTCTCTACCGCGTCACCACCGAAGCCGTCTGCGCCGTTGCACCGCCGTAGCCAGCAGATCGCACCTCCTTCCCCTTCCACGCGAAGCCGACGCGGCCTTCACGAGCTGCAGCTGGAAATCCGCCGGCCACTCTTCTTCTTCTGCTCGCCGTCGACCTTCTATCGCACGCAGCGCCAAACTCGTGGCTTCGAGTCACGCTGTCGATCTCGAACCCAAGCCTGCAACCGCACCGCGCCACCCTCGCCTCGCCAGTGGCCGACCGCGCCTCCCTCCTCGCATCTTCCCTCGTCGCCGGAACGTGCTTCACCTCACGCCACCACCGTGCCGACGAAGACGCAGGTGAGCAGCGAAGGTTGAAGGTGACCCAGGGATCGGGCCGTGGCTGCTGGTCCAAGGCCAGGCTTGGTTTCGGGCCTGTTGACTTGGACGGTGGGCCTGGTCATGCATGGGCTAAATTGGGACTTGGGCTTGGTCTGATTCATCTAACTCAGCCCAGTTCTTTTAATTTGATAAAATAGAAACATATATACATAATTACATAAATATGGTTGTTAGAAATTTATAATTTTCTGGAAATAATAGGAACAATAATATATACCATATGGGCACGTGACAAGCATATGAATATACCACATAATTATCTTAAGGGAATTATATAGATAATATTGGAAAAGGGATATGTGTTATGACAAGTAATTTTAAATAAAAATAAAATAATAAACATAATAAATGATGAGTATAATCTGAATATATATGTGTGATTATTATTTATAGAATATTTCATGGGAATATATATTTAACATGACCAGTTTTAGGAAAATTAATTCATGGTGTTTTTACTGTTTGAAAAGAAGGTATATTATAGTAAATAATTATTCTACCATATATGTTGGAAAGAGTATATGAATATGTAATTTTTTTTGGGAAACCTAGATACAAAGGATTTTGTAAAGAGAAATGAGGTAATTATCAAGTTATATTATTTTCAAGAAAACTAAGGAAATTAAAATAAGAGTTATTATATCCTTTGTAAAATTACTATATAGTAAATACTTTAGGAAAGAATATATGTACCATAAAAGTATTTTGGGAGTATAAGCATATGTTATATTTCCAGGGAAATATGTTATAGTAATTATATTCTTGGACGGGAAATAAATGGTAGTAATAATTATTTTTATCAAATGTCTTAGAAAGGGTATTATCAAGTATGTACCGGAATAATAACCGGGAATAGGTATAGTATAGTATTTTGACACATAAATAATAAATAGTGAATGATGATGATAACGGGGTTCACCGGGACGTAAATGAACCATTCTAGGTTTTATTTTACGGTATAGCACCATTTGCATTTATGTGCATCTTATGTGAGTATATGTTATTATTTGCCATATAGGAGCCGATAACAAACAATATCCCGAGGAACCGAAGCCGGGACAGTTTGCGGACTTCCAAGAGTAGGGAAATCGGCTAAGGTGAGGATGGATAAACCTTGATATGTGCCCGTAATACTGTGTATGCTTTGTTGTTTGATTGAACCGTTGAAATGATTCTTGTTAGCTATTTGATTGCCATGAATGTTGTTGCTGTTGCTGGGCTGTGTGGATTGATCATGTGAATACTGTGAATAAATGTTGTACTGTTAATTGTGTGTAATTAGTGATATGAAATTGCGGATTGGTTGAGCTTGAGAATTAATCTGTGATGATTATGACTGCTGTGATGTTGTTGTTGTTGATGTTAGACTATGTTATTGGATTTGTGATATTGTGTAGAGGATAATGATGAACTGGTCAATGTGGATAATTGGGAAAAGAATAATGAGTATTGGAAATGGAACTGAAGCTGAAAGTGAGATGATGATATAATAGTCACTTGGAAAGTAGTGGTAAGACTAGATGGTTAGAGACTACTTCTGTGGTGTCATGGCCAGAGGGTTTGTTGGTTGGGGTGTTGACCCCGGATTTGTGATATTGGGATGTTGATCCCGGATTTGTGATATTGGGATGTTGATCCCGGATTTTGAGATATTGGGATGTTGATCCCGGATTTGAGATATGGGGATGTTGATCCCGGATTGTGGTGGGGCCTGGCATCCAGAATTAGTTAATAACCAGGTACGACCCTAGCTTGTCCAGTGATGGGGCCCGGAAGATAAAAATTGGTAATAAAAATAATTAAGCATTCATTGGTCTTGATATAGTTGTTATGGTAATTTTCTTGTGATGTGATTGGTTGAGATTGATATGATTTGGTGAGAGTCCTCTGTCGTGTTGTTTGCGATGATTTCCTCTGTTGTGTTGTTTGAGTTGTAATCCACTGTTATGTTGTTTGTGATAGATTCATCTGATTTGATTGTTGTGTTTACCTCGAAAGTGTTATGGTTGAATATATCACTGTTTATCTTTCGTCGGTGAGCACTTCGGACTCACCCCTCGCCTGCGGGGTTTCATCCCGTAGGATGAGATGTTATTGTACAGGCTTGGTGCATTCCAGATAGGCTACGGCGTTATCCTTTGGACGGGCTAGGATCCATAGGTTGCATCTGTTACGCGTACAGTGTTAGTGAGTCTTTAAGTCTTCCGCTGTGCATGTCTTCACTATTGTTGGGCCATTGGGCCGGTTATGTTGTTTATGTTGTTTACTGTTTTGGGCCGTTGCCCGAGTTATTGTTGTTCACACTGTATGCTTGGGTTTATTTGGTTGGGTTGTCACAGTTCCGGCTCGTGTTTACAGTGTACGGTAAATACGGGTCTGGGCGTCTCAAAATTAATTTCCGGAAATTTAATATATGTATTATTTTCTCTGGAAAATTATGGTTGAGGAATATATATATATATATATATATATATATATATATATATATGTACTCTGAAAATTAAAGGTGATTATATTTTATGTTGGAAAATATTATTATGTATATATAGGAAAAGATAAATACTATATATATTTTCTGGAAATTATAAATACGTTTTTATTTTTCTGGAAAAATTAAGGAGATTATATGTAACAGCCCGGGTAAAATTTGGATTTTTACCGGGACTGTTAAAGTCGTTATACAGTGATCTACCGAATGAATTAATCTTGGGTAATTAATTCAAGGTAAATCGGGGGTCGTTTTTCGAAACCGAGAATTTTCCCGCGCTCGTGATTTTCCTGCGGATTTTTTGAACCTAAGTTGGTATTTTTCCGGGTTTCGGAGTTTCTCGAAAAATCACACCGGAAAATAACTACGGGGTATCGATTAATTTCTGGTCCAGTTTGGACACGCCTGCATTATTGTGACAATAATGCAGGCGGCGTCTTTTTCTTTCCTCCTGTGCATCTGTGAGATTTTGCAGGTTCCTGTGTGCTCGTGATGTTGGCCTGTGTCGCTCCTGTGATGTTACCCTTCCCCTGCAAACACAAAGTCACACACCACACCACCCATCCTTCCCTTCTTTCCTTTTCTTCTTTTCTTATTCGTCCTTTTTTCTTTTCTCCTCCATAACCGAGCCTTTTCGCCTGCTACCGCTATCAACATGCGCCGCCATACTAACACCATTACCAACCACCAACAACCACCCGACAACACCACCAAACCCGAGCCACCCAACCGCCATCATTGCCGACACCATTGTCATCTTTCCCCTCCCCTCCATACCGCACCAACAACTGCCCTTCCGTCTCCTCTCAACTGCGTCGTCGTGTCCTCCACTTCGTATCTCGCTTCCGATGCCGCCGGGACAACCGCAGCGAGTCCGGGCTGCATCTTCTCCGATCGCGACCCGCTGCAGCCACAACGCCGCCAACAGCGCTCACCACCAGCCACCTGAACTCGACATCACCTGCACCCAAGCAACACCACCGAGCCGCCTTCTCTTCTCCGACGACGCTGCCGATGGCAACCACCCACAGCAGCGTCTTCACCGCCATCCTGCTGCCCTTTCCTTCGCGCCGCCGGAGCCCCACCAAGGTGAGCAGCCGTGCTCAAGGTTGAAGACAACCCCAAGGATGGGCCGTGGCTGCTGTACCCAGGATGATGGGCCTGGTCCTGGGCCTGTTGTCCTGGAACAGTGGGCCGGGTCTCCTTGGGTTGGGTCAAACCTTGGGCTGGGTGTTATGGCTTGATGGGTTTGGGTTAATGCTGGGCCGGGCTTTAACCTTGGGCCAGTCCGATTTTTTTTTAAAAAAACATATATATAGACTACACAATTATATTTTCCGTAATACAAATATATTATGGGGAGTAATATGGTTAATACCTTATAGAAAAAAAATAATAATAATAATTATATAGTAAATACCTTAAGGAGAAAATATATAAGTTTGGATAAAAATTATATAAAAATATCTTGAAAAGGGTAATACCAAGATACGGCACCGGAATAATAACTGTATGATATATGTATAAATAATTTGTGAAGGAAGGAAATACCTGTATATTTGTTAAATACTTTTTTTTTGGAAAAATATATATATGGTTTAATAAATTATATAATTTTAGAAATAGACAATACAATTAACTCGGCTGGATATAGCCATACATTTGGAAATTTCGTATACCTAAAATATGGTTGTGTTTTAAGGAATAATTATTTAGACATATTATTCTGGGAACTAAGGTAACTATGTTAAGGTTATTTTAATAATAATATGGTAAATATGAGTTATAGTATTTTGGGAGGTATATATATAGATGTAGTATATGGATATGTTTTACTAAAAATAATAATAATAATAATACTCGGAAAATTATATTTCGGAAAGTATAATAATTTTTATGGAAATATTAAGGAAAATATGTACATATGTTATATTTCCAGAAAAATTATGGTGTTTATTTTTTGGGAAAGGTATAATTAATTTATGAAAATATTTTGAAAAGAATTTTACTTAAAGTATAGTACCGAAATTATATTCGGATATACGTACGGTATAGTATTTTCGGTAAAAGTTGATAATAAAAGATATGTAACCGGGATGGGTATATTTCGTAAAATTGGCATCATGACATACTCTTATGTGCATTTATGTGAATATATGGTTTTGTTGTATAGGTTTTGGATATCGGGCAGTTTCCCGAGGAGCCGGCATCGTACCGGTCATAGTTTCCGGAGTCGAGTAATCGGCCAAGGTGAGGATAGGTAAACCCTGATATGTGCCCGTAATGCTATGTGTGTTTCTTTGTTGTTTGTGTATTTTTGTTGCTAGATTGATCTGCTGGAATAATTATTGACTGTTACCTGATTGCTGTGGAATTATTGATGTTGTTGTTGGTTTGTGATAGATTTGTGTATGACATGTTGGAAATAATGCTGAGCTGTTAATTTTGAATAACATGTGTCATGAGTTTGAGATAAGAGATTGAGTCTGAGGAATTAATCTGAGATAATAAAAATTGGGAAATTGATGAAAGAGTAATGGATTTGGACTGGAATTTGAGATGATGATTTATTTGTCACTTGGAAAGTAGTGGTACGACTAGATGGTTAGAGACTAGTTCTGTGGTGTCATGGCCAGAGGGTTGGTTGGTTGGGGTGTTGACCCCGGATTTGAGATATTGGGATGTTGATCCCGGATTTGTGATATTGGGATGTTGATCCCGGATTTGAGATATGGGGATGTTGATCCCGGATTGTGGTGGGGCCTGGCATCCAGAATTAGTTAATAACCAGGTACGACCCTAGCTTGTCCAGTGACGGGGCCCGGAAGATAAAATTGGTATTAAGAAAATTAATAAGTATTCTATTGGTCTTGGTTTGAATGTGATTCAGTAAGATTCCTCTGATGTGTTGTTTGAGTTGGATTCCTCTGTCGTGTAGTATGTGTTAGTTGTTATGGTAGTATCCTTGTGATGTGATTGTTTGTGCTTATTGTTGTGATTGCTGTGTTTACTTCGAAAGTATTATGGTCGATTATATATCACTGCTTATCTTTCGTCGGTGAGCGCTTCGGACTCACCCCTCGTCTGCGGGGTTTCATCCCGTAGGATGAGTTGTTTGTAGTGCAGGAACGTACCGGGCAAGCTGAAGCATACCCTCGGACAGGACTCGGATCCATTAGTTGCATTGGGCTTTACATATGTTGTCGTGTGAGTTAAAATTCTTCCGCTGTGCATATCGTAAAGTCTTCTGCTGTGTATATGTTGTAGTTGGGCTATTGGGCCGGATGGTTGTTGTTGATGTCCTCGGGGTTCGGGTTACGAGTTCTATGTTGGGCCGAAGGGCCGGTTTTTAGTTTTAGTTATGGGCCGTTGGCCAGTTTATTGTTTTATACGCTGTCTGTTGGGCTTTGTTGGGTTGGGTTGTCACAGTTCCGGCACGTGTTTACTGTGTACAGTAAATACGGGTCGGGGCGTCTCATTTTGGTAGCGGAGCGGGCGTTAGGTCTTGTTGGGCAGTCCTTGTGTGTTTGTTGTCCTTGTTTGCATAGTTCGCTCCTTTTGTTTATTATTTTATGTCATTTAGTTAGTGCATTATGGATCCAGTCGAGGGACGCCAGCCGTCGCAGAGCATACACATAAGAGGTAAATGATGCCATAATAAGCGAAAATACAAATATTATTAATACTGATAATATTGGAAATACAAAGGGAAATATTACATGGATTTTTGATATTTTATAAAAATAAAAATACATTTAACGGTTCGGAACGACGTTGACACGGAAACTGTTTGGGTCGCTGTTGATGTTGACTGTGACCCTATCGCTCCACGAGAACCAAATGCCGCCTCTGTTCTGTTGGCCAGGAATCTCGAACCGATTAGCTTGAGGGAATCGGAGTGGAATCAGACCGTGATCGTCTCGTGGTTGCCACTGCGTCTCCGTCAGAAGAACCATGTTTGGTTTGTACTGGTTCTTCAAGTCCCTCAAAGTACGCGAGAATTCTTGAGCACGCCTTGCTACTCCTCTGCAGTTCCACACCAGCAGTCGTGCCTTTGGCCAAGTTGGAGGTAGCCGAGTCATTATAGGCATGCTCTGAGCCGTCATCGAGAGCTGGTAGTAAGCACCTTGCTCCACAGTCTGGCAAGTGGACTCCAGATTGAACTCTTGAAGCCTCTCGGAGATGAAGAACATCACGGAGTTTGCCGAGCCGTAGAAGGATGTCTTCAGAGCTCCATGGTCCTCTAGGAAGAACACCTCTTCCATTGGAGTAACGAAGAACCGCGATGAGTAGAGCTCGTCGACGAAGACTAGGCGTGGCATCCTGCCGAGCTCGTTCGGTAGCTCTTCAGCACGTTCGTTGACCATGCTGTAGGCTAGACGATTCCTTCTGCCGAGATTGGCACCTTCGACGAAGAAGACTGAGGAAGGAGCAGGCATGTTGACGTGTAGTGTTTTGCTTTTCAGAGTGTTGTGGTTTTGGTTGTCTGGACGTTTGATTGCTTTTAAAAGCTTTTGATGATTTACACATCACCGCTCCTTCTTTTATACACTTATGGGGAGCGTGATTACCGTTTTAGATTTCCAAGATCTTGCTTTTTGAAATTTACCGTTGCTTTCTTTTATTGCTTGGTCACTTTACGCGTTTTTTTTCGGACTCCAACGCCAGAGATTTACAGCCTTTTTCCTTCTTATGATTTTCTTTCGCTCTGGCTATCTTGTCTTTTCTTTCATGGTCATACTATAATTTTCTTGCATCTTTTATCACATGCATCCGTGACCGTTGAGGCTAGACAGATGGGACCACACCTCGAGTAGAGTGCATATGCGACGAGATCACAGCTGTTTGGACATCGTGGAGAGATACGAGACGAGACAGACGTTTTTGGCTCATGCGGAATTTGTGAACAAGTGGGTAACGTGTCTTTCGAGGGACACAGGACGTTCCCGTGATCATCGCCGTGCGAGTTAATGAAACGGACGTCACCGTTAGTTGTAAGTTACGTTTCGTGACTCGAGGATGTTCACGTCCGATACGAGCACCGTTCATGGAAACATATTTTGTTTTAATTTCTTTTGTTTTGATTTTGTTAAACGAGTTTTGTTTTTAATTTCTTTATATTTGATTTTATATTCTTATTATTGATTTTGTTTTACTTTGAGACGTTTTATTTCCCATTTAACATAAGACTTGGTAACACAAGAATTTTTTATTTAAAAAGGAAATTTATTTTATTAATATCATAATACGGTTTTACAACAGGAGAAGAAGTACTTTACTGAGTTACTTGCTTCTCTATGTCTTTTACAAGGTTTTGGACGTTCCTCAGGTGAGGGAAGAGCTCCGCGCAAGCCAGTTCGATTTGTGCCACCGCCGAGCTGATCTTCCTCAACGACACATTCAGTTGCGTCAGCTTCTGTTGCGGAGTGCTGCTCTCAGCTACCGCCTTGCCTTTCTTGTCTTCAGCCTTCTTGACAGCACGCTTCTTCTGTCGTTTTGGGGAAACGACCATGTGTTCCTTCAGGCCGACGATGTTGGTCTTGAACAGTTTCTTTGGAGGCTCTTCATCGGAGCTTATCGGGAAAGCTGTGCCACCGATGTAGCTGTTGTTCTCGGAGTCTGAGGTCGTTAGAGAACGAAGTGGAGAGTCCATGGCTGAGAGTGAATGTCTCAGCTGTGAGGTTTGGTATTTATAAGCGGAAGAGATGTCGCTTAAAGGTATAAGCGGTATCTCATGTTGAGTTTGGACACCTGGCAGAGTGTGCTAGAAGCTTATCGTAATAGGACCCATGGATAAGACGGAATTTCGGGGACAAAATTCTTTTTAGGGGGTAGAATGTAACAGTACGGGTAAAATTTTGATTTTTACCGGGACTGTTAAAGTCGTTATACAGTGATTTACCGAATGAATTAATCTTGGGTAATTAATTCAAGGTAAATCGGGGGTTGTTTTTCGAAACCGAGAAAATTCCCGCGCTCTTGATTTTCCCGCGGATTTTTCGAACCTAAGTTGGTATTTTTTCGGGTTTCGGAGTTTCTCGGAAAATCACACCGGAAAATAACTACGGGGTATCGATTAATTTCTGGTCCAGTTTGGACACGCCTGCATTATTGTGACAATAATGCAGGCGGCATCTTTTCTTTTCCTCCTGTGCACCTGTGAGATTTTGCCGGTTCCTGTGTGCTCGTGATGTTGGCCTGTGTCGCTCCTGTGATGTTACCCTTCCCCTGCAAACACAAAGTCACACACCACACCACCCATCCTTTCCTTCTTTCCTTTTCTTCTTTTCTTATTCGTCCTTTTTTCTTTTCTCCTCCATAACCGAGCCTTTTCGCCTGCTACCGCCATCAACATGCACCGCCATACTAACACCATCACCAACCACCAACAACCACCCGACAACACCACCAAACCCGAGCCACCCAGCCGCCATCACTACCGACACCATTGTCATCTTTCCCCTCCCCTCCAAACCGCACCAACAACTGCCCTTCCGTCTCCTCTCAACTGCGTCGTCGTGTCCTCCACTTCGTATCTCGCTTCCGATGCCGCCGGGACAACCGCAGCGAGTCCGGGCTGCATCTTCTCCGATCGTGACCCGCTGCAGCCACAACGCCGCCAACAGCGCTCACCACCAGCCACCTGAACTCGACATCACCTGCACCCAAGCAACACCACCGAGCCGCCTTCTCTTCTCCGACGACGCTGCCGACGGCAACCACCCACAGCAGCGTCTTCACCGCCGTCCTGCTGCCCTTTCCTTCGCGCCGCCGGAGCCCCACCAAGGTGAGCAGCCGTGCTCAAGGTTGAAGACAACCCCAAGGATGGGCCGTGGCTGCTGTACCCAGGATGATGGGCCTGGTCCTGGGCCTGTTGTCCTGGAACAGTGGGCCGGGTCTCCTTGGGTTGGGTCAAACCTTGGGCTGGGTGTTATGGCTTGATGGGTTTGGGTTAATGCTGGGCCGGGCTTTAACCTTGGGCCAGTCCGTTTTTTTTAAAAAAAACATATATATAGACTACACAATTATATTTTCCGTAATACAAATATATTATGGGGAGTAATATGGTTAATACCTTATAGAAAAAATAATAATAATAATAATTATATAGTAAATACCTTAAGGAGAAAATATATAAGTTTGGATAAAAACTATATAAAAATATCTTGAAAAGGGTAATACCAAGATACGGCACCGGAATAATAACCGTATGATATATGTATAAATAATTTGTAAAGGAAGGAAATACCTGTATATTTGTTAAATACTTTTTTTTTTGGAAAAATATATATATGGTTTAATAAATTATATAATTTTAAAAATAGACAATACAATTAACTCGGTTGGATATAGCCATACATTTGGAAATTTCGTATACCTAAAATATGGTTGTGTTTTAAGGAATAATTATTTAGACATATTATTCTGGGAACTAAGGTAACTATGTTAAGGTTATTTTAATAATAATATGGTAAATATGAGTTATAGTATTTTGGGAGGTATATATATAGATGTAGTATATGGATATGTTTTACTAAAAATAATAATAATAATAATACTCGGAAAATTATATTTCGGAAAGTATAATAATTTTTATGGAAATATTAAGGAAAATATGTACATATGTTATATTTCCAGAAAAATTATGGTGTTTATATTTTGGGAAAGGTATAATTAATTTATGAAAATATTTTGAAAAGAATTTTACTTAAAGTATGGTACCGAAATTATATTCGGATATACGTACGGTATAATATTTTCGGTAAAAGTTGATGATAAAAGATATGTAACCGGGATGGGTATATTTCGTAAAATTGGCATCATGACATACTCTTATGTGCATTTATGTGAATATATGGTTTTGTTGTATAGGTTTTGGATATCGGGCAGTTTCCCGAGGAGCCGGCGTCGTACCGGTCATAGTTTCCGGAGTCGAGTAATCGGCCAAGGTGAGGATAGATAAACCCTGATATGTGCCCGTAATGCTATGTGTGTTTCTTTGTTGTTTGTGTATTTTTGTTGCTAGATTGATCTGCTGGAATAATTATTGACTGTTACCTGATTGCTGTGGAATTATTGATGTTGTTGTTGGTTTGTGATAGATTTGTGTATGACATATTGGAAATAATGCTGAGCTGTTAATTTTGAATAACATGTGTCATGAGTTTGAGATAAGAGATTGAGTCTGAGGAATTAATCTGAGATAATAGAAATTGGGAAATTGATGAAAGAGTAATGGATTTGGACTGGAATTTGAGATGATGATTTATTTGTCACTTGGAAAGTAGTGGTACGACTAGATGGTTAGAGACTAGTTCTGTGGTGTCATGGCCAGAGGGTTGGTTGGTTGGGGTGTTGACCCCGGATTTGAGATATTGGGATGTTGATCCCGGATTTGTGATATTGGGATGTTGATCCCGGATTTGAGATATTGGGATGTTGATCCCGGATTTGAGATATGGGGATGTTGATCCCGGATTGTGGTGGGGCCTGGCATCCAGAATTAGTTAATAACCAGGTACGACCCTAGCTTGTCCAGTGACGGGGCCCGGAAGATAAAATTGGTATTAAGAAAATTAATAAGTATTCTATTGGTCTTGGTTTGAATGTGATTCAGTAAGATTCCTCTGATGTGTTGTTTGAGTTGGATTCCTCTGTCGTGTAGTATGTGTTAGTTGTTATGGTAGTATCCTTGTGATGAGATTGTTTGTGCTTATTGTTGTGATTGCTGTGTTTACTTCGAAAGTATTATGGTCGATTATATATCACTGTTTATCTTTCGTCGGTGAGCGCTTCGGACTCACCCCTCGCCTGCGGGGTTTCATCCCGTAGGATGAATTGTTTGTAGTGCAGGAACGTACCGGGCAAGCTGAAGCCTACCCTCGGACAGGACTCGGATCCATTAGTTGCATTGGGCTTTACATATGTTGTCGTGTGAGTTAAAAGTCTTCCGCTGTGCATATCGTTAAGTCTTCTGCTGTGTATATGTTGTAATTGGGCTATTGGGCCGGATGGTTGTTGTTGATGTCCCGGGGGTTCGGGTGACGAGTTCTATGTTGGGCCGAAGGGCCGGTTTTCAGTTTTAGTTATGGGCCGTTGGCCAGTTTATTGTTTTATACGCTGTCTGTTGGGCTTTGTTGGGTTGGGTTGTCACAGTTCCGGCACGTGTTTACTGTGTACGGTAAATACGGGTCGGGGCATCTCATTATAATTTTGGAAGAATTATAATTATTTTATGAAAATAGTTTGAAAAGAGTTTTAATTAAAGTATGGTACCGAAATTATATTCGGATACATACGGTATAATATTTTCGGTAAAGGGAAATAATAAAAGATATGTAACCGGGATGGGATTAGTTCGCAGTATTGGCATCATGACATACTCTTATGTGCATCTTATGTGAGTATATACTGTTTTGTTGTATAGATATCGGGCAGTTTCCCGAGGAGCTGGCCTTGGTACCGGTCATTGTTTCCGGAGTTGAGTTATCGGCCAAGGTGAGGATGGATTTCCTTTGATATGTGCCTATATTACTCGGTTATTGTGTTCGTTGATTATTGCACTGTTGGTTGCTGCATTTGCTGTGGTTTGATTCGGGATATCTATCCCATGGTCTTGATTGTTGTCGGGATGTTTATCCCAGTATCTTGATTGGTTTTGAATATTTATTTTCGTGTCTTTGGCCATACGAATAATGGAATAAATAATAATTGGTGATAAGGATGTCGATCCTTGATTTTGGATAGGGAAGTTGATCCCTGAGATTTGGTTTTGGTTGATGATAATATAATTGTCACGTGATAAGTAGTGGTACGACTTGATGGTTTAAGACTGTTTCGTGGTGGCCTTGACCTGGGTTACTTGTGATAAGCATGTCTATGCTTGGGATGTCTATCCCGTGATTATTTTTGGGATGTCTATCATGGGTTTGTATTTTTGGGATGTTGATCCCTGGGTTCTCTGGATTTGGTCTGGCACCCGGAATATGTTGATAACCATGTCTGACCCCTAGCTTATCCGTGACGGGCCCGGAAAAGATAAAATTGGAAATTGGATTTTAATTGAGTCTTTTTGGTCTTGGACCGGTTTTGGGTCGAGTCTTTTGGATTGTTTTATTTTGGCTGTTATGCCTGTATTTTTGGCCTTGAGTAATTTATGGTGTGCATATTGATCGTCTATCCATGGTTGTGAGCACTTCGGACTCACTCCTCACCTGCGGGCTTTCATCCCGTAGGATAAGATATTTGTGATACAGGTTTGGTGCATTCTAGAAAGGCTGCGGCGTTATCCCTTGGACAGGACTTGGATCCATAGTTTGCATCAGTGTAGCATACAGTGTTTTGTGAGTTATTAAGTCTTCCGCTGTGCATTATTTTATTATTGTTGGGCCATTGGGCCGAATATGACGTTATTGTTGTTTTTATTTTGGGCTGTTGAGCCCGAGTTTCTACTGTATACACTGTATGTTGGGTTTGGTTTGATTGGGTCGTCACAGTTCCGGCTCGTGTTTACTTTGTACGGTAAATACGGGTCGGGGCGCTTCATTTTGGTAGCGGAGCGGGCGATAGGTCTTGTTGGGCAGTCCTTGTGTGTTTGTTGTTCTTGTTTGCATAGTTCGCTCCATTTGTTTATTATTTTATATCATTTTAGTTAGTGCATTATGGATCCAGTCAAGGGACGCCAGCTGTCGCAGAACATTCACGTATGAGGTAAATGATGCCATAAATAAGCGGAAATATAAATATTAATAGTATTGCTAATATTATCATTACAAACATAAATATTACATGGATAATTTATATAAAAAAGGGGAAATACATTCATCTTCTCGGAACGACGTTGACCCTGAAGCTGTTGGGGTCATTGTTGATGTTGACCGTGATCCTGTCGCTCCACGAGAACCACATGCCGCCTGCGTTGTTCTGGCCAGGAAGCTCGAACCGGTTTGCTGCAGGGAACCTGAGTGGGATGAGACCGTGATCGTCTTCAGGTTGCCACTGGGTCTCAGTGAGAAGAACCTTGTTTGGTTTGTACTGGTTCTTCAGGTCTCTCAGAGTACGCGAGAACTCCTAGGAACGCCTAGCGACTCCTCTGCAGTTCCACACCAGTAGTCGGGCCTTTGGCCAAGTTGGAGGTAATCGAGTCATTCTGGGCATGCTTTGGGCCATCATCGAGAGCTGGTAGTAGGCGCCTTGCTCCAAGGATTGGCAAGTGGACTCTAGGTTGAACTCCTGAAGTCTTTCAGAGATGAAAAACATGACGGAGTTTGCCGAGCCGTAGAAGGAGGTCCTCAGGGTTCCATGGTCCTCTAGGAAGAACGTCTCTTCCATGGGTCTGATGAAGAATCTGGACGAGTAGAGTTCGTCGACGAAGACCAGACGGGGCATTCTGCCGAGCTCGTTCGGTAGTTCCTCTGGAAGCTCGTTGATCATGCTGTAGGCCAGCCGGTTTCTTCTGCCTAGGTTGGCACCTTCGACAAAGAAGACGGATGAGGGAGCAGGCATGTTGTCTCGACGTGTGGTGTTTTGGTTTCTGAACGTTGTGGTTTTGGTTGCCTGGATGTTTTGTTTTCTCTTGGATGCTTTGTGGTTTTCGCTTTCTGTTGTTTTGCTTTTTATAGAAAAAAAAGTTTACCGTTTTGTTTTTCAAAGTTTAGACCCCACCTATCCCCGGGAAGGTCTAAAGGATTTTTCGGTGATGGGAAAAGCAGATTCCCTTCACAAAGCTCCAAATCGTTTTCTTTCTTCAAGGTGTTGCTTTTTGAAAATTTTGACGTTGCTTCATTTATTGTTTCGTTACTTTATACGTTTTTCGGGCTACAAATGCCAGTGTTTTTCAGCTCTTTTCCACCTTATGATTTTCTTTCGCCCTGGCTACTTTGTCTTTTCTTTTTATGGCCTTTCTATATTTTTCTGCATCTTTTATCACATGCATCCGTGACCGTTGTGGCTAGACTGATGGGACCACACCTCGAGTAGAGCGCATATAGGACAAGCTTACAGCTGTTCGGACATCGTGGAGAGATACGAGACTTGACAGACGT
This sequence comes from Turnera subulata, assembly GCA_028386065.3. Lineage (NCBI taxonomy): Eukaryota > Viridiplantae > Streptophyta > Magnoliopsida > Malpighiales > Passifloraceae > Turnera > Turnera subulata. Next base: position 64,630 of record JAKUCV010003663.1, read on the forward strand.
TTTTGGCTCATGCGGAATTTGTGAACAAGTGGGTAACGTTTCTTTCGAGGGACACAGGACGTGCTCGTGATCATCGCCTTGCGAGTTAACGGATGTCTTTTTCACGAGGGAACCGACATCATCGTTAACTCCGTATGTCACGTTTCTTGGGATCGAGGATGTCTACGATCGATCTAGAGCGCCGATCATGAAATATGTTTGTTTTAACTTCTTTATGTTTTGATTTTGTCAAACGAGTTTTATTTTTAATTTCTTTTTGATTTTATATTCTTATAGTTGATTTTTATTTTGCTTTGAGATGTTTTATTTTTTCTATTTAACAAGAGATTTCGTAACACAAGAGATTTTGATTTAAAAAGCAAACTTATTTTATTTAATGCATAACGGTTTTACAATACAGAGAAGAGGTACTCTACTGAGTTACATGCTTCTCTAGATCTTTTACAAGTTTTTGGACGTTTTTCATGTGAGGGAAGAGTTCCGCGCACGCCGGTTCTATCTGCGCCACCGCCGAGCTGATCTTCTTCAGTGAGACATTCAGCTGCGTCAGAGTCTGCTGCGGAGTGCTGCTTTCAGCCGTTGCCTTGCCCTTCCTATCCTCAGCTTCTTTGGGAGCACGCTTCTTTCGCCGTCTGCTGGAGACGACCATGTGTTCCTTCAGGCCGATGATGTTCGTCTTGAACCGCTTCTTGGGAGGTTCTTCATCGGAGCTTGTTGGGAAAGCAGTGCCACCGATGTAGCTGTTGTTCTCGGAGTCAGAGGTGGTTCTTGATCTCAGTGGAGAGTCCATGACTGTGAGTGAGTATGCCAGTCATGAGGTTTGGTTCTTATAGAGGATGAGATGTCGCTTAAGGGTATAAGCGGTATCTCTTGTTGAGTTTGGACACCTAGTGGAGTATACCAGAAGCTTATCAAGGTAGGACCCACGGATAAGACGGAATTTCGGGGACGAAATTCTTTTTAAGGTGGGTAGACGGTAACAGCCCGGGTAAAAATTTGGATTTTTACCGGGACTGTAAAAGTCTTTTTACCGTGATTTACCGAAAGAATTAATCTTAGGTAATTAATTCAAGGTAGATCGAGCGTCGTTTTTCGAAACCGAGGCTTTTCCCACACTCGAGATTTTTCCTTGGATTTTTCGGACCTAAGTTGGTATTTTCTCGGGTCCCGAAATTCTCGGAAAAATCACACCGGAAAATAACTAAGGGGGGTTTCAGTTATTTTCTGGTCCGGACTGAACTCGCTCTATAATGCAGACAAGCTGCATTATTAAACGATTCACAGGTGTAACAGTAATTTCCCGTTTATAAAAGTAGAAAGGAAGCAGAGGAGAAGGAGAGGAAGAGAGGAAGAAAGGAGAGGAAAAAAAAAGAGAGGAAAAAGAAAAAAAAGAGAGAAAGAAAAAAAGAGAGAAAAAAGAAGAAAAAGGAAAAAAAAGAAAAAAAAAAGAAAAAAAACACAGAAGAGAAAAAAAAAACGAGTGAAGGGAAGAAAAAAATAATAAGAAAAAAAAGAGAGAAAGGAAAAAAAGGAAATCAGAAAAAATGAATAAGAAAAAAAGAAGAAAAGAAAATAAAGAAAATACAGAAAAAGAAAAAAAAGAGGAAGGAACAGTGCGTCACCCAGGCTCTCCTCGGTTACTGTTCACCAGGAGGCGTTCCGCGCCGCCGTTCGCCGCACCGACCACACCATGGCCTTCCCCGTGACGTCGCGACCTCGACGCCGTCACCTCCTCCCGTCCCTGCTGCGAGACGCGCCGTCGAGCGCCGTTGACCCGCGGCTAAACCCGTGGATCCGCCTCCCTACCTTGCTGCCGCCGCGCCTCGCACCGCCACCTGCAGCCGCCTGTACCAGCGACATCGCCCTCGCCTCGCGACGCCTGCACCGTTGCTGCTGCTCGCGCTCGTCGTGCTTGTCGCCGCCGCAGCTGCTCAACCCGCGAGGTGAGCAGATCCGGGTGTTTGACCCGTGTGGTATCCGGGTCGCACCTATCTGGGCTTGGCTTCTTTTGGCTGGGTTGTTCGGGTGTGGGCTTGCTGTGCTGCTGGGCTCTGCACGGGCCTGGACTTGGCACTGTGCTGGGTCTGGGCCGGCACTGTTCATGGCCCAGCCTGATTAATTTTTTTAAAAAAACAATATATACATATATATTTATTTATTTATAATCTGGTATATAATTTTGGAAAAAAAATATATATTTACTTTGGGAAAATTATGGTCAATTTAATTCTGGTATTTTGAGGAAAACATAAATATATATACTTTGATAAATAATTAAGTTTTGTTTTGAAAACTATTATTATTTGCAAAAAATATATATACCATGAAATTAATTTCCGGAAATTTAATATATGTATTATTTTCTCTGGAAAATTATGGTTGAGGAATATATATATATATATATATATATATATATATATATGTACTTTGAAAATTAAAGGTGATTATATTTTATGTTGGAAAATATTATTATGTATATACATGAAAAGATAAATACTATATATATTTTCTGGAAATTATAAATACGTTATTATTTTTCTGGAAAAATTAAGGAGATTATAATTTTGGAAGAATTATAATTATTTTATGAAAATATTTTGAAAAGAGTTTTAATTAAAGTATGGTACCGAAATTATATTCGGATATACATACGGTATAATATTTTCGTTAAAGGGAAATAATAAAAGATATGTAACCGGAATGGGAATAGTTCGCAGTATTGGCATCATGACATACTCTTATGTGCATCTTATGTGAGTATATACTGTTTTGTTGTATAGGTTATGATATCGGGCAGTTTCCCGAGGAGCCGGCCTTGGTACCGGTCATTGTTTCCGGAGTTGAGTAATCGGCCAAGGTGAGGATGGATTTCCTTTGATATGTGTCTATATTACTCGGTTATTGTGTTTGTTGATTATTGCACTGTTTGTTGCTGGATTTGCTGTGGTTTAATTCGGGATATTTATCCCATGGTCTTGATTGTTGTCGGGATGTTTATCCCAGTATCTTGATTGGTTTTGAATATTTATTTTCGTGTCTTTGGCCATACGAATAATGAAATAAATAATAATTGGTGATAAGGATGTCGATCCTTGATTTTGGATAGGAATGTTGATCCTTGTGATTTGGTTTTGGTTGATGATAATATAATTGTCACGTGATAAGTAGTGGTACGACTCGATGGTTTAAGACTGTTTCGTGGTGGCCTTGACCTGGGTTACTTGTGAAAAGCATGTCTATGCTTGGGATGTCTATCCCGTGATTATTTTTGGGATGTCTACTTGAAAAAAATATAAACCGTGAGTTGTTATAATTATTCTTCTTTATGATTATTCTTTTTATCTGATGTGATCCTTGTTCGTAGTTTTCGCTGACTCTTCGGCAATTCTTCGTTTTATAAATATAGATAAACTACTTGAAAAATATAAACCGTGAGTTCTTATAATTATTCTTCTCTATGATTATTGACTCTTCGGCAGCTCTTCATTTTATAAATATAGAGAAACTACTTGTAAAAATATAAACCGTGAGTTCTTGTAATTATTCTTCTCTATGATTATTCTTTTTATCTGATGTGATCCTTGTTCGTAGTTTTCGCTGACTCTTCTACAGTTCTTCGTTTTATAAATATAGAGAAACTACTTGGAAAAATATAAACCTTGAGTTCTTATAATTATTTTTCTCTATGATTATTCTTTTTATCTGATTTTATCCTTGTTCGTAGTTTTCGCTGACTCTTCGGCAGCTCTTCATTTTATAAATATAGAGAAACTACTTGAAAAAATATAAACCGTAAGTTCTTATAATTATTCTTCTCTATGATTATTCTTTTTCGCTGATGTTATCCTTCTTAGTAGTTTTCGCTGACTCTTCGGTAGTTCTTCGTTATGCCATCCTTGTTCTTCGTTATTGTTTTGTTTAGAATTAGTTTTAGTATTAGATAAGAATTTATAAATCTATTATTGATACTAATATTTATTATTTCGTTGATATTCTAAATTATATAAGTTTAATTTTTAAATTATATTTATTTTTCAGTGAGTTCTTATAATTATTCTTCTCTATGATTATTCTTTTTATCTGATGTGATCCTTGTTAGTAGTTTTCCCTGACTCTTCGGCAGTTCTTTGTTTTATAAATATAGAGACTTGGAAAAATATAAACCGTGAGTTCTTATAATTATTCTTTTTTATGATTATTCTGTTTATCCGATGTAATCCTTGTTGGTAGTTTTCGCTGACTCTTCGGCAGCTCTTCATTTTATAAATATAGAGAAACTACTTGGAAAAATATAAACCGTAAGTTCTTATAATTATTCTTCTCTATGATTATTCTTTTTCGTTGATGTTATCCTTCTTAATAGTTTTCGCTGACTCTTCGGCAGTTCTTCGTTATGCCATCCTTGTTCTTCGTTATTGTTTTGTTTAGAATTAGTTTTAGTATTAGATAAGAATTTATAAATCTGTTATTGTTAATAATATTTGTTATTTCGTTGATATTCTAAATTATATAAGTTTAATTTTTAAATTATATTATTAGTTTTCAGTATTATTATTTTTAGTCATTTTTCATGTGGTAATTTTTTGTTTTTTATATAGTTTTGTATTGTATATAAGGGTAATTATACTAATTTGTTGGTTTTTCTAGCTCCTACTATATAGTTATAAATATAGAGAAACTATTTGAAAAAATATAAACTGTGAGTTCTTATAATTATTCTTCTCTATGATTATTCTTATGATTATTCTTTTTATCTGATGTGATCCTTGTTCGTAGTTTTCGCTGACTCTTCAGCAGTTCTTCGTTTTATAAATATAGAGAAACTACTTAAAAAATATAAACCGTGAGTTCTTATAATTATTCTTCTCTATGATTATTCTTTTTATTTGATGTCATCCTTGTTCGTAGTTTTCGCTGACTCTTCGGTAGCTCTCCATTTTATAAATATAGAGAAACTACTTGAGAAAATATAAACCGTGAGTTCTTATAATTATTCTTCTTTATGATTATTCTTTCTATCTGATGTGATCCTTGTTCGTAGTTTTCGCTGACTCTTCGGCAGTTCTTCGTTTTATAAATATAGAGAAACTTCTTGGAAAAATATAAACCGTGAGTTCTTATAATTATTCTTCTCTATGATTATTCTTTTTCTCTGATGTTATCCTTGTTCGTAGTTTTCGCTGACTTTTCGGCAGCTCTTCATTTTATAAATATAGAGAAACTACTTAAAAAATATAAACCGTAAGTTCTTATAATTATTCTTCTCTATGATTGTTCTTTTTCGTTGATGTAATCCTTCTTAATAGTTTTCGCTGACTCTTCGGCAGTTCTTCGTTATGCTATCCTTGTTCTTCGTTATTGTTTGTCTTAGAATTAGTTTTAGTATTAGATAAGAATTTACAAATCTATTATTATTAATAATATTTAATATTTTGTTGATATTCTAAATTATATAAGTTTAATTTTCAAATTATATTATTATTTTTCAATATTATTTTTTTAAGTCGGTAAACTTTTTTTTTATATAATTTTTGTATTGATTATAAGGGTAATTATACTAATTTATTGATTTTTCTAGCTCCTGCTATATAATTATAAATATAGAGAAACTACTTGTCATTCATTATTATATGACATGTCGTTTTTGTTTTTTATATTAATACTAAGTAAGGTTATTTTTGTAGTTTTGGCTGTTTCGCTGTCTTCGTGCTTTTATATATAGTATAGATCATTCTACACAACTACGAAATGATTATGGTAATAATCTATTATCTATTATAATATATGAGAAATTTTATGGTGGGGACTCCCCAAGTTTCATTAGTTGTAGACCTGATCTTAAATTTGATTATATTAGGAATAATTAAATCATTTAAGTATATAAATTAAATGTGCAGATTTATTTCTTAAATAATACACGATAAATTAGGAAAAATAAATAAATCCAAGGACGGGAAGGGGGAACCCATAAGGTAAATTTGACAAATAAATAAACCTTGAAATAGAAATAATGAACCCTCAAATATATTTTATTACCATAAGTAGGGAGTCTACAACTAATAAAACTTGGGATGTCCCCATAATAAAACTTTCCTTATATAATAGCAGAGCCCTCATCCAGGAGCTCTATAATTTCGACATGTAGGATCATATGAAATCGACAAGTGGCAAAACATACAACTGACATGTGGCAAAACACGCATAAAAATTCTAAAAATTTGGCCCCACATTACATAAAGTTTTATTATTATTTAGCATTTACAAATATCAATGAAATTTAAATTAATGGCCAATGATTATTGGCATTTATATGACGTTAGCATTATTTCAAAATAAAATTGGCATTTATATTAGGTTATAGTAATAGATTGTAACTGTCCATAATTAATTAATTCAAATTTTTCTCAATTGTGTGTTTTGTGTCCTACCTCTACCAAAATCTTTGTGGTGATAAAGTTTGTCTTAATTTACTCATTTATTGTCTATTAATTCTCAATTATATGGAGGGGAAGATTTTTCAATTAATTGTATCTAATCTTCTAACTATAAGAGACATATACTGATACAAGACAATAAGTTTTTCCCCAAATTTCTCTCCCTTAAGTCTTCGATAAACAACAATAAAGCTCACTCCCCACAACAAACCTGCAGGTAAATCTTTTATTACCTAATACGACATATGTGCATAATAATTTTGAAATTTTGCAGGCTCTAGGAATCCATTACTTATGGGATTCTAGATTTGACATGAGGTATTATATTTGTTTAACAAATCTTTTTTCTTTTTTTGGATGACTTTCTTAGCTTATAGAGGATTCCTTTTCTAAATTTTTTTCTCTTGGCTTTAGGGATTTTTTATAAATGAATGAGTTCATACAAAAATTTAGAAAAAAAAAACTTTTAAGGAGTGGTAGTATCAGTATCTCACTATCACCTTTTTCTTTTCTTTACATTTTTTTGGAAAAAAAAAAAGAAAAACCTCTTTTCTCTTGCCATTCATTCCCTCTTTGTTTTTTTCAAAGATAATCCATCGAAAAAAATAAGCAATACATTTTAAGAGGGGCAACAAATAAAGAAATATAAGCTAATCTAAAGATAATTACTAAGAGCATAAATTGGAAGGCTACTCTAGCCAATTGATGGTTTGCCCATTTACAATTTGTCATAACAAGGCAAAAACAGAAACAAAAATGACTAACGAGTAGGACCACATCTTAAAAAGGATTTCACTTTTTTTTTATTTATGTTTCTCATAGTCTGTAATATGACTTTTTTTTTTCTGCCATTGTTACTTTTTTAAATTTGGCAGACTGCTTACCTTTTTCATCTGTCCCTTCTTTTTTCGGTAAATTACTCATTTTCTCCATTTTTATGTGTTCTGTTTTTAGTGTGCCTTTTTAATGTGCCAATGTTTAATATGGAGTGAATTGAATTGCAAAATACTGAAAAAAATAAGTTTATATTTAAAATCCAAATAAAGGGGTATATAGAATTTCCCTAACAACCAGTACCAATATATAATGAGGCCTTAAAATAAAAAGAAATTACACTTTCTTTATAAAAGTAACAAAAAGAATAGAAAAGGAGATAATAAAAACAAGGGTCAATCACCTTTATAGTACCTCGAGTTTAGCGTTTGTCCCGTTTGTATACATGGGAGTTTTTGTGTCCCTTTTATGTACCCCGGGTTTAAAATTTTGTCCCTTTCATATACCCCGGGCAGCCCGGGCGATGACGTGGTCATCTGTCCGGGTTCGCTTGACACGTGTCAGTGTCTTATTGGATATACGTAGCAAAAAAAGGTGGGCCCACCTATTTTTCCAAAATTTTAATTCCAAAATTTCGAAAATTATTTCCTGATTTTTAAATTAAAATACCGGCTGGTTGGTCCAATTTTAATGTAACAGCCCGGGTAAAAATTTGATTTTTACCCGGACTGTAAAAGTCTTTTTACCGTGATTTACCGAAAGAATTAATCTTAGGTAATTAATTCAAGGTAAATCAAGCGTCGTTTTTCGTAACCGAGGGTTTTCCCGCGCTCGGGATTTTTTCGTGGATTTTTCGGATCTAAGTTGGTATTTTTCTGGTCCCGGAATTCTCGAAAAAATCACACCGGAAAATAACAAAGGGGGTATCAGTTATTTTCTGGTCCAGTCGGGACACGACTGCATGATTGAATCACGCAGCCGCCTCCCACTGCACAGCTTGTGACTTGCCTGTGTTGCCCGTGAATTTTTGCCTGCCATCATCACCACTTTCCTTTTGTTTCTCCTGCCTGCAACCCGTTACTTTCCCCTGCACACATCATCCTCACCATCAATTCCTGCAAACAATTCTGCCAGCTTGTTCCTTCCTTTGCACCCAAAACCAGAAATATAATAATAAAAAAAAAGAAAAGAGAAACAACTACACACACAACACACCTCCACCACCACTGCCGCCCCCGTGAACACCAACGTGAACCACACCACCAGCCGCCACCTTCCTCTTCTCCTCCTGCTCCATCGTCGCGCCGCCACCAACAATCACGCGCCTTCCTTTTCGGTCGTCGCTGCAGACCACCAGCACCCGCCGCCGCCGACCATAGGAGACAACCCGAAGCAAGCCTCCCGGGTTGCCTCGCCTGCCGTCGTCAGCGTAGCCGCGTCGCCTCCTCCTTCGCACCTCCTTCGCCGCCACCGCTGCAGAACGCACCACCGCCGGCTGGACGAGACAAGCAGACCCGTCGGCCGCCTCCTCGCCTGCAGCCTTCTGCGAACCCGATCCAGACCGCCGGCCAAGACCCCTGCCCCTGCTGCCGACGACGCCGCCTCCACCTTGTCGCCGCTCGCCTCCAGCCATCCTTGTCCCGCCTCGTCATCGCCGCCGTCCTGTCAAGGTGAGCTACCTCGGGTTAAGGACGACCCGTTTAATGGATTGGGTCTGACCCGGATGCGCGAGCGGGTCAAGGCAGACCCCGTTGGGCTGGGCGTTGGAGAGCCTGATCTGGGCTGATGCGCCTGGGCCGAGGCTGGAGCGTGGGCCTGTTCACGCGGGCCTGCTCCTAGCAGCCTTGGCTAGGCCTAGGCTTGGGCTTGGATTCTGGGCTGGATTTTGGGCCCAGTTCGTTATTTTTTTAAAAAAATACTTACATAAATGTAAAATATATTTGCTGGAAAAAAATATATGGTTTTATAAATTGTAAATAGGCAGAATAATTAATTTGACCTGAGATAATTATTCATTTGATATATCTAGAAAATAATTACTTAGACATGTTATTTTGGGAAACTAAGGTAATTATGTTATGGTTATTTTAATAATAATATGGTAAGTATGAGTTATAGTATTTTGGGAAATATATATATATATGTGGTATATGGATATGTTTTACCAAAAAAAAGAAGAAATAATAATAATAATATAATAAAATGATTACATTGACATATTATTTTGAGAAAATGTAATTACTATATGAATATCCTTTGAAAAATTATTTTAAGAGTAAATAATTTTATGAAAAGGGGTATATATCCTATGAAAATGTTCTGGAAATAAATACCGTATTGTATATTCTGGGGAATATTACACTAAGTATATATAATAAAAAAAATTTTTAAAAAATATATATATAATATAAGGTAATTATATTTTGGCAAGTAAAATAATCTTAGGGAGATGATAACGTATAACCGAAGGGGGGGTTTAATTTATAATTTATGGCATCATAGCGTACCAATTATGTGCATTTATGTGAGCATGTTGTTTTGTTGTATAGGTTATGATATCGAGCAGTTTCTGTGGAATCGGCTTTGGACGGATTGATGCTTCCAGAGTTAAGTAACAAGCCAAGGTGAGGTTAAGCAAATATTTATATATAGCCCGAGATATCAAGTTGCTGTTTGTTCACTGTGTGTGATGTTTGTTGATAAGATACTTTGTGGCTGTGTATGGTTTGTTTTGTGATGAATTAAATTGATGATTGATGCTGTTGATGTTGTTGAAATTATTGTTGCTATCGATGTTGTTGAGATTATTACTACTGTTGAGTTTGATGTTATTGTTGACTGTGAGACTTGTGTGACTTGAGTACCGGGAGTACTAGTTTGGGTTAACAGTTTGGAGTAAGTTTGTTTTATCAAGACGAGCGGAGAGGCTGCGAGCCTGCTCGGGATAATGAGATGATGGTCGGATGATAGAAATGTAGTAACTAGTCGAGGGAAAAGAAAATAATAAAATGGAAACACTTAGGCATCTAGTAAGTCACAGTTAAATGTTGGAACAGCCAGATGGTAGTCTTATTTTATGGTGCTGGGGGAGAGTGTGCTTGGGGTCTGCTCCCTGTCTGTACCAATTTTTATTTTAGGCACTGGGGGAGAGTGTGCTTGGGGTCTGCTCCCTGTCTGTGCCAGTTATACGTGGAGGTACCAGGGCGGGGTCCACGAGCTAGCTAGCTTGACTACCAGGCGACGGCCATCATTTAACTTGTGATAGGGGCCCTGATAATAAAATTGGAATAGCGTGTCTAGAATCACATGTGTGTCATTTAAGGTTCGTGAGGACCTTTGTTAATTGTTGGTGATGTGACTTGGAAATTTACGGTTGTTGTATATGTATATTTGCTTATAGGTTTTACTCGGTGGGCACTTCGGACTCACCCCTCACCTGCGGGCTTTCATCCCGTAGGTTGAGTTTTTTGTGGTTCAGGTATGTTGCATTCCAGACAGGCAGCGGCGTCATCCCTTGGACAGGACTTGGATCCATAGTTTGCATCTATGTCGCATACAGTGTTTTTGTGATTTAGTAAGTCTTCCGCTGTGCAGTTTATTGATATTATTGGGCCATTGGGCCGGTTGAGTTATTATTGATGTTTTTATTTTGGGCTGTTGAGCCCGAGTTTCTGTTGTATACACTGTATGCTGGGCTTGGTTTGGTTGGGTCGTCACAGTTCCGGCACGTGTTTACTGTGTACGGTAAATACGGGTCGGGGCGTTTCATTTTGGTAGCGGAGCGGGCGTTAGGTCTTGTTGGGCAGTCTTTGTGTGTTTGTTGTCCTTGTTTGCATAGTTCGCTCTATTTGTTTATTATTTTATATCATTTTAGTTAGTGCATTATGGATCCAGTCAAGGAACGCCAGCTGTCGCAGAACATACACATAAGAGGTAATGATGCCATAAGTAAGCGGAAATATAAATATTATTAATAATACTAATATTTTGATTACAGACAGAAATATTACATTGTTATTTTATATAAAAAAATACATTTATCTTCTCAGAACGACGTTCACCCTGAAGCTGTTGGGGTCATTGTTGATGTTGACCGTGATGCTGTCGCTCCACGAGAACCACATGCCGCCTACGTTGTTCTGGCCAGGAAGCTCGAACCGGTTTGCTTGAGGGAACCGGAGTGGGATGAGACCGTGATCGTCTTCAGGTTGCCACTGGGTCTCCGTGAGAAGAACCATGTTTGGTTTGTATTGGTTCTTCTAGTCCCTCAGAGTACACGAGAACTCCTGGGAACGCTTAGCGACTCCTCTGCAGTTCCACACCAGTAGTCGGGCCTTGGGCCAAGTTACGGGCATACGAGTGACTCTGGGCATGCTTTGGGCCGTCATCGAGAGTTGGTAGTAGGTACCTTGCTCCAGGAAATGGCAAGTGGACTCGAGGTTGAACTCCTGAAGTCTTTCGGAGATGAAGAACATGATGGAGTTTGCCGAGCCGTAGTAGGAGGTCCTTAGAGTGCCATGGTCCTCCAGGAAGAACGTCTCTTCCATGGGAGTGATGAAAAACCTCGATGAGTAGAGTTCGTCGACGAAGACCAGACGTGGCATCCTGCCGAGCTCATTCGGTAGTTCTTCTGGACGCTCGTTGACCATGTTGTAGGCCAGTCGGTTTCTTCTGCCTAGGTTGGCACCTTCGACGAAAAAGACGGATGAGGGAGCAGGCATGTTGTTTCGGACGCGTTGGTGTTTTGATTTTCTGAGTATGGTAGTTTCTTTTGCCTTAGCGTTTTGTTGCTTTAAAATGCTTTTGATGATTTACACCTCACCGCTCCATCTTTTATACTCTTATGGGGAGCGTGATTACGATTTTCGATTTTCAAGATTTTGCTTTTTGAAAATTTTGTCGTTGCTTCATTTATTGCTTTGTTACTTTATACGTTTTTCGGGCTACAAATGCTAGAGTTTTTCAGCCTTTTTCCATCTCGCGATTTTCTTTTGCCCTGGCTACTTTGTTCTTTCTTTTCATGGTTTTTCTATATTTTCCTGCATCTTTTATCACATGCATTCGTGACCGTTGAGGCTAGACTGATGGGACCGCACCTCGAGTAGAGCGCATGTGCGACAAGCTTGCACCTGTTCGGACATCGTGGAGAGATACGAGACTTGACAGACGTTTTTGGCTCATGTAGAATTTGTGAACAAGTGGGTAACATTTCTTTCGAGGGACACAGGATGCTCTCGTGATTGTCACCGTGCGAGTTAACGGACGTCTTTTTCACGAGGGAAACCGACGTCACCGTTAGCTCTATATGTCACGTTTCTCGGGATCGAGGATGGTTACGATCGATCTAGAGCGCCGAGCATGAAAACATGTTTTTTTTGTTTTAATTTCTTTATGTTATGATTTTGTTAAACGAGTTTTGTTTTTAATTTCTTTATGTCTGATTTATATTCTTATTGTTGATTTTTAATTTGCTTTGAGATGCTTTTATTTTTTTTTGTTAACATAAGATTTCGTAACATAAGAATTTTGATTTTAAAAGAAAACTTATTTTATTTAATTCATAACGGTTTTACAACAGAGAAGAAGTACTCTATGGAGTTACTTGCTTCTCAAGATCTTTTACAAGCTTTTCTACGTTCTTCATGTGAGGAAAGAGCTCCGCGCACGCCAGTTCTATCTACATCACCGCCGAGTTGTTCTTCTTCAGTGAGACGTTCAGCTGCGTCAGAGTTTGCTACGGAGTGCTACTTTCAGCCGTTGCCTTGCCCTTCCTATCCTCAGCTTCTTTGGGAGCACGCTTCTTTCGCCATCTGCTGGAGACGACCATGTGTTCTTTCAGACCGACGATGTTCGTCTTGAAGCGCTTCTTTGGCGGTTCTTCATCGGAGCTTGTCGGGAAAGCAGTACCACCGATATAGCTGTTGTCCTCGAAGTCTGAGGTTGTTCTTGATCTCAATGGAGAGTCCATGGCTGTGTGTGAGTTTTCCAGTCATGAGGTTCGGTTTATATAAGCGGAGGAGATGTCGCTTAAGGGTATAAGCGGTATCTCGCGTTGAGATGGGACACCTGGCAGAGTGTGCCAGAAGCTTATCGTGGTAGGACCCACGGATAAGATGGAATTTCGGGGACGAAATTCTATTTAAGGGGGGTAGAATGTAACAGCTCGAGTAAAAATTTGGATTTTTACCGGGACTGTAAAAGTCTTTTTGCCGTGATTTACCGAAAGAATTAATCTTAGGTAATTAATTCAAGGTAAATCGAGCGTCGTTTATCGTAATCGAGGGTTTTCCCGTGCTCGGGATTTTTCCGTGGATTTTTCGGATCTAAGTTGGTATTTTTTGGGTCCCGGAATTCTCGAAAAAATCACACCGGAAAATAAAAAAGGGGGTATCAGTTATTTTCCGGTCCAGTCGGGACACGACTGCATAATTGAATCACGCAGCCGCCTCCCACTGCACAGCTTGTGACTTGCCTGTGTTGCCCGTGAATTTTTGCCTGCCATCATCACCACTTTCCTTTTGTTTCTCCTGCCTGCAACCCGTTACTTTCCCCTGCACACATCATCCTCACCATCAATTCCTGCAAACAATTCTGCCAGCTTGTTCCTTCCGCACCCAAAACCAGAAAATATAATAATAAAAAAAAGAAAAGAGAAACAACTACACACACAACACACCGCCACCACCACTGCCGCCCCCGTGAACACCACCATGAACCACACTACCAGTCGCCACCTTCCTCTTCTCCTCCTGCTCCACCGTCGCGCCGCCACCAACAATCACGCGCCTTTCTCTTCCCTCGACGCTGCAGACCACCAGCACCCGCCGTTGCCGACCATAGGAGACAACCCGAAGCAAGGCTCCCGGGTTGCCTCGCCTGCCGTCGTCAGCGTAGCCGCGTCGCCTCCTCCTTCGCACCTCCTAGCCTGCAGCCTTCCGCGAACCCGATCCAGACCGCCGGCCAAGACCCCTGCCCCTGCTGCCGACGTCGCCGCCTCCACCTTGTCGCCTCCAGCCATCCTTGCCCCGCCTCGTCATCGCCGCCGTCCCGTCAAGGTGAGCTACCTCGGGTTGAGGACGACCCGTTTAAAGGATTGGGTCCGACCCGGATGCGCGAGCGGGTCAAGGCAGACCCCGTTGGGCTGTGCGTTGGAGAGCCTGATCTGGGCTGATGCGCCTGGGCCGAGGCTGGAGCGTGGGCCTGTTCACGCGAGCCAGCTCCCAGCAGCCTTGGCTAGGCTTGGGCTTGGATTCTGGGCTGTATTTTGGGCCCAGTCCGTTATTTTTTTAAAAAAATACTTACATAAATGTAAAATATATTTGCTGGAAAAAAATATATGGTTTTATAAATTGTAAATAGGCAGAATAATTAATTTGACCTGAGATAATTATTCATTTGATATATCTAGAAAATAATTACTTAGACATGTTATTTTAGGAAACTAAGGTAATTATGTTATGGTTATTTTAATAATAATATGGTAAGTATGAGTTATAGTATTTTGAGAAATATATATATATATATATATATATATATATATATGTGGTATATGGATATGTTTTACCAAAAAAAAAGAATAAATAATAATAATAATATAATAAAATGATTACATTAACATATTATTTTGAGAAAATATAATTACTATATGAATATCCTTTGAAAAATTATTTTAAGAGTAAATAATTTTATGAAAAGGGGTATATATCCTATGAAAATGTTCTGGAAATAAATACCGTATTGTATATTCTGGGGAATATTACACTAAGTATATATAATAAAAACTTTTTTAAAAAAATATATATATAATATTAGGTAATTATATTTTGGCAAGTAAAATAATCTTAGGGAGATGATAACGTATAACCGAAGGGGGGGTTTAATTTATAATTTATGGCATCATAGCATACCAATTATGTGCATTTATGTGAGCATGTTGTTTTGTTGTATAGGTTATGATATCGAGCAGTTCCTGTGGAACCGACTTTGGACCGATTGATGTTTCCAGAGTTAAGTAACAGGCCAAGATGAGGTTAAGCAAATATTTATATACAGCCCGTGATATCAAGTTGCTGTTTGTTCACTATGTGTGATGTTTGTTGATAAGATACTTTGTGGCTGTGTATGGTTTGTTTTGTGATGAATTAAATTGATGATTGATGCTGTTGATGTTATTGATGTTGTTGAAATTATTGTTGCTATCGATGTTGTTGAGATTATTACTACTGTTGAGTTTGATGTTATTGTTGACTGTGAGACTTATGTGACTTGAGTACCGGGAGTACTAGTATGGGTTAACAGTTTGGAGTAAGTTTGTTTTATCCAGACGAGCGGAGAGGCTGCGGGCCTGCTCGGGATAATGAGATGATGGTCGGATGATAGAAATGTAGTAACTAGTCGAGGGAAAAGAAAATAATAAAATGGAAACACTTAGACATCTAGTAAGTCACAGTTAAATGTTGGAACAGCCAGATGGTAGTCTTATTTTATGGTGCTGGGGGAGAGTGTGCTTGGGGTCTGCTCCCTGTCTGTACCATTTTTTATTTTAGGCGCTGGGGGAGAGTGTGCTTGTAACAGCCCGGGTAAAAATTTTGGATTTTTACCGGACTGTAGAAGTCTATTTACTGTGGTTTACTGTTGAATTAATCTTGGGTAATTAATTCATGGTAAATCGGGAGTTGTTTTTCGAAACCGAGAGTTTTCCCGCTCTCGAGATTTTCCCGTGAATCTTTCGGAACTAAGTTGGTATTTTTCGGGTTTCGGAATTTCTCGGAAAATCACACCGGAAAATAACTAAGGAGGTATCGGTTATTTTCTGGTCCGGATCGGACTCGCCCGTAATACAGACGAAATTATATTATTGATTCACATGTTAAATAGTAACATTACAGTTTATAAAAAGAAGAGAAGCCGGTGGAAGAGGAGAGGAAGAGAGGAAAAAAAGAGAGAAAGAAAAAAAGGAGAGAAAAGGAAAGGAAAAAGAAAAAGAGAGAAAAAGAAAAAAAAAAGAGAAAAAAAAGAAAAGAAAAAGAAAGAAAAGAAAGAAAAGAAAAAAAGGGAAAATCAGAAAAAAAAAAAAAAAAAAAGAAGAGAGGAAAAAGAAAGTGGAAAAAATAATAAATCAGAAAAATGAAAAAAAAAGAAGGAAAATCAGAAATAGAGAAAAGAAAAGAAGAAAATAGAAGAAAAGAAAGAAAAAGAAAAAAAATAACCCGGATGAACAGTAGCCACCCGGATCCTCTTCTCGGGTACTGTTCATGAGGTGGAGTTTCCGGCCGAGTCTCGTCACACCGCCCAAACCGTCGCCTTCGCCACGCCGTCGCGACCTCACTCCTGTCGGCCCCGCGCTCTTCCGTCTCCGGAGCCACCGTCACGCGCCAACGACCCGTCGAGGACCCGTCGGATCTGCTTCTCCCGCCGCCTGCAGCACCAGTAGCTGCCGCCGTGCCCAGTTTCCGCCACCCTCGCGCCGCTCGTGCCGCCCTGACATCGCAGCTGTGCTCGGCTTTCCCCTCCTCGAGCTCCTGTTGCGCCGCCATCGTCGAACCCGAGGTATGGCAGGGTTTCCGACCCGTTTTGACGGCGGATCGCGCCTGGGTTGACGGGTTGGATTGTTTTATTTATTTTTTAATATATATATATATATATCTGTTTATATAATTATTTTGGTATTTAATTTTCAAAAAAAATATATATATATTCACTTAGAGGAAAATATAGGCAGTATGATTTATGATTTTAGAGAGAATGTTATATATATATAAATACCTTGAAAATTATGTTTTGTTTTGAAAAATGTTATTATGTATAATTAGGGAAAAGATAAATGTTGTATATATATTTTCTGAAAATTATAAATACGTAATTAATTTTCTGTAAAATTATGGTAACTGGTACCTTTTGGGAAAATATGTAATTATGGTATACATGATTTATATTTCTGAAATATATAATTATTTTGATAATGTAATTATTTGGAAAAGTATTTTACCTTGGAAAATGTAAATATGTATATTTATAATTCGTATTTATTTTCAGAAAAATAAATTTATACAATCATGTTTACTGGAAAATATGGTTTCCTAATATAATAATAATTAGTAATTATATTATGGTAAATAGTTTTTTTAAAAAAAATAATAATAATGTTTTGGAAAATATATATATAAATGACATAATTTCCAGAAAAATTATAGTAATTATAATTTTGGGAAATTATAATTATTTTATGAAATTATTTTGAAAAAAAGAATTTTAATTAAAATATGGTACCGAAATTGTATTCGGATATACGTACGGTAATTATTTTCGGTAAAAGATGGAAATAATAACAGATAAGAACCGGGATGGGTATATATCGTAATGTTGGCATCATAGTATACCGATTATGTGCATTTATGTGTATGTATGATTTTGTTGTATAGGTTTGGATATCGGGCAGTTTCCCGAGGAGCCGGCGTCGGACCGGACATTGTCTCCGAAGTTGAGTAATCGGCCAAGGTGAGGATGGATTTCCTTCAATATGTGCCTATATTACTCGGTTATTGTGTTTGGTGTTATTGCATAGTTGGATGCTGTGGTTTAGCTGTGTTTGGGTTCGGGATGTTTATCCCGATGTTCTGTTTGGTTTTTTTGGGATGTTTATCCCCGTGTCGATTTTCTGTGTCTTTTGGAATAAGTATAATGGTATAATTAATGAATTGTGACGAGGATGTCGATCCTCGGTACTTTGGTTAGGGATGTCGATCCCTGTGAGTTTGGATTTTAATGACGGTAATATAATTGTCACGTGGTAAGTAGAGGTACGACCAGATGGTTAGAGACTGTTTTGTGGTGGCCATGATCTGGGTTCGTGTGATAAGCATGTCTATGCTTGGGATGTCTATCCCGGTTTGTTATTTTTGGGATGTCTATCCCTGGGTTCTTTTTGATCTGGCACCAGGAACAGGTTGATAACCTGGTACGACCCTGGCTTATCCGTGACGGGGCCCGGAAAGATAAAATTGGATAATTGGTTTTTATTAAGTCTTTTTGGTCTTGGACCAGCTTTAGGTCGAGTCTTTTGGTTTGACTGTTATTTTTGGACTTGAGTAATTTTTAGTGTCCATATTGATCGTCTTTCCATTGTCGTGAGCACTTCGGACTCACCCCTCACCTGCGGGCTTTCATCCCGTAGGATGAGTTATTTGTTGTACAGGTTGGGTGCATTCCAGACAGGCTGCTGCGTTATCCCTTGGACAGGGCTCGGATCCATAGTTTGCATCAGTATGGCATACAGTGTCTTTGTGAGTTTTAAAGTCTTCCGTTGTGCATACTTTGTCATTGTTGGGCCATTGGGCCGTGATGAGTTATTTTTGTTGTTATTATTATGGGCTGTTGAGCCCGAGTTATTGTCATATACACTGTATGCTGGGCTTTGTCTGGTTGGGTTGTCACAGTTCCGGCACGTGTTTACTGTGTACGGTAAATACGGGTCGGGGCGTCTCAGTGCTTGGGGTCTGCTCCCTGTCTGTGCCAGTTATACGTGGAGGTACCAGGGCGGAGTCCACGGGCTAGCTAGCTTGACTACCAGGCGACGGCCATCATTTAACTTGTGATAGGGGCCCTGATAATAAAATTGGAATAGCGTGTCTAGAATCACATGTGTGTCATTTAAGGTTCGTGAGGACCTTTGTTAATTGTTGGTGATGTGACTTGGAAATTTACGGTTGTTGTATATGTATATTTGCTTATGGGTTTTACTCAGTGGGCACTTCGGACTCACCCCTCACCTGCGGGTTTTCATCCCGTAGGTTGAGTTATTTGTGGTACAGGTATGTTGCATTCCAGACAGGCTGCGGCGTCATCCCTTGGACAGGACTTGGATCCATAGTTTGCATCTACGTCGCATACAGTGTTTTTGTGATTTAGTAAGTCTTCCGCTGTGCAGTTTATTGATATTATTAGGCCATTGGGCCGGTTGAGTTATTATTGATGTTTTTATTTTGAGCTGTTGAGCCCGAGTTTCTGTTGTATACACCGTATGCTGGGCTTGGTTTGGTTGGGTCGTCACAATTCCGGCACGTGTTTACTGTGTATGGTAAATACGAGTCGGGGCGTTTCATTTAATCCCGGTTTGCCCACCCAATTCGATTTGAGTTAAAAACAACCCAAATCAATTTAAACAATCCCATTCCGGCTCAATAATTTTGCAGAGACTCCATTATTTCCCACTCCTGTTTTCTTTTTGTCTATCATAAAAAAAACCCGGTCAAATCCTGTTTCCGATCTTCCAAATTAAAAATAGAATAATTAGGAAATAGAGTTCAGAATGGAACAGTAGAATAATTAAGAAATAATTAGGTCGCCCTCCTTATTATTATAATTATTATTTTGCTTGAATGGAAAACAGGAAAAGTAGAATGATTAAGAAATAGAGTTCAGGTACTACCCAACCAGCAGATCCACCAATAACACACCAAATGAAAGTAGTTTGTTTTTCTGCGTAACATATTGAGGAATCAAAATATTCTTCTTTCCCAAAGAATGAAAGATGCGATGCGATACTACATCCAAACCCCTGGGCCCTGGTAACAATTGATTAGAAAAAAAAATTAACAAAGGGTGGAAAAGAATAAAAATACCAAGCCGGAAAAAAAAAAAACACATAAAGGTGGGGTTTCTGGGGTTGCGAAGGCAGTTGGCGAGATTGGAGCCGGGGTGAAGCCATAGATCTGGTCGCCGGAGATGCAGATGTCGAGGAGGTAGGTGATGCTCTAGTGGCAGCTATGGTAGAGGAGGGCAAGGCGCCGACTGAGTTGGAACGGTTCTCAGAGATGTCGTACATGTGGGAGTTTTGGGAGAGGTAGGTGCGGCTGGAGAAGTTAAAGGATGAAGAAGAAGTATTGGCGGTGGAGGAGAAGCTGAAGGCGGAGGTTGCTAATTAGTTCTTTTTCAAACAAAAATAAAAATTCTCTTCATCATGTTTCTCCTTTTCAATTTTCTTGATTTGGAGAGTGTCGTGGAAATAGATTTGGTTGGGCAGGATGACGATTGTGAAATAATATCATATTTTTTTATTTTGTAATAAAAAAATTTGGAAATAGAAAATGAAAATACAAAAATAAATATAATTCCTAATTAGCCTAATAATGGAGTCTCTGCAAATTTGTTGAGCTGGAATGGGATTGTTTAAATTGATGAGGGTTGCTTTTAACTCAAATCGAATTGGGCGGGGCGAACCGGGATTGAAATCGGGCCAACCAGCCGGTATTTTAATTTAAAAATCGGAAAATAATTTTTAAAATTTTGGAAATGAAAATTTTAGGAAAATAGGTGGGGCCCACTTTTTTGCTACGTGGATCCAATAAGACACTGACACGTGTCAAGCGAACCCGTGCAGATGGCCACGTCATTGCCGGCTACCCGGGGTATATGAAAGGGACAAAATTTTAAACCCGGGGTATATAAAAAGGACCTAAAAACTCCCGGATATACAAACGGGACAAACGCTAAACTCGAGGTACCAAAAAGGTGCTTAACCCATAAAAAGAAATTTCATTTTCTTTATCACTTCCTAACACATGTTAATATAAAATTAAATCTCTATCGTAGGTGATACATGATGCATGTCAATATAGCTAACTTATTCCTACTCAATGAAATAAAACTAGATTTCTTATTCAAAGTACATAAAAGAACAATTAATAAAATAATTACCGTCATATTCTGATAAGTAGAAAATTATTTCATTTCATAGAATGGATAAAAATATATTTGCATAATAAAAAGGAAGGAAAACAATAGAATAATATTTTTAAATTTTTCTAAAGATCATATCTCGTAAAAGGAAAATAAATTGATTATACATGATAGAGATATAAAAAAAGACATAATATGAATCACTTTCAAAATTTTCAAAATTTTTCAAAATTCTATCATTTGGATTTTTTTAATGATTCTTTGGTCTAATTTTTTTATTTTTAAATACAAAACCCTATGAAATCATGATCTGCAAACTCTTTGAATTTATTTTTTTTAATATATGTTCAGTAAAGTATTTTTTTATTGGTTCCTTTTAAAAATTATGTCTAGCGTATAACAAATACAAATCTAATGTGCGTACGAACTGGCCCGTGTTACACACGGGAGGAGAGCGGTCTAGTAATTCTAAGCTTGAAGTTTTTAGAATATTGGGAGAGTAGAGAAGAAATTGATGATACTAGCTATCCGTTGTGTTTATTGTTTAAATTGCAGCTGCCGGCGGAAACATACCAACCGCTGGATCAATAAATTGTGTGGAGAGATTTGTGCCACTTTGTGGATTTTTATTGGTTGCTTGTGCTTATTTTACTCATACGCGACGGATTGGGTTCCGTTCCGTACAGTTTCCCCCGTACCTATCGAAAACGTTGGATGCTTTTTAAAAAATGTGTAATTAAAAATAAAAAAGTAACCATCATAGCAATTAAATTAACCACGACGAGTTTCTTTGTTGATTTCGATGTGTCGCTCCTCCCACATCTACAAGAAAACAAAATACAAAATCTTTATCAAATCCCCGGCCACATCTCATCTCCGTCCAAGAATGAAAAGATTGGTAGGTGTTATTTTTTTTGTCGAAATTGGTAGGTGTTATTTCTTTACCATAATAAACTTCATTAACATAAAAATTTGAATAGTGCGTGTATATACCAACCAAACTTGGCAGAAAAAAAAAATAATAATAAATAGAAGACGCCTAAGTTTCGATATCTTTACATAGAATGTCTTTTTTAAGCAGATTAGGCAAAGAGTTCTGCCAGCCAGACAGCTAGGTGTTGATAAAGATCACTCAACCTTTGAATGATTTAAATATTCTTTTTTTTTTTTAATGTTATATTAGTATATATGGTGTCAATCTCATGAAGATGTTGAAATGAAGATTAGATTGTTTTTGTAGGTATAAGATGAACAGAAGCTCTCAAGTATCGATAAACAAATCTAGAGAATTAAGCATTATATTACTAGGAATTCAGGTCCACCTATCAGATATTTTCTTCAAACGTACAATCAGTTTGATTATTAATGTTATCTGCTAATATTGCTAACACATTTTTTAATTGAAATGGGAAAACTGTCTTCAGCTGTCCCTCTCACACCAAACTTTGTTTAGATTAGCTATAATCTATTCGACAACTCCAAATCTCCAGCTTTTGTTTTTCTCCAAATGATGTGAATTTCTCGATCAGTCTAGATTCTTGTTTTGTTTTTTTTCCTCTATATATATACCTAGTTCGCCATCCAGATTTTGGTGAAGAAGGTCCCTTCTGCGTTTACTCTCGAATTGTCGTCAACAAATAATTATTTACTTCAACTCATCAAAATCTAAAACAGCACTTGAGATACACCGTATCTATATCTTCCTTGTTAGAGTTGTCAACCTACTATATTTTGATAATTAATTCCGTAAAGACGTCATACCATTATCAATTAAAGTAAAATAATTTTTTTTTCCTCCAGCACACACACACATATATATATAGTCTCATCAATATTATTTTTTTTAGAAAAAGAGCATCTTCATTCATATAAATAGATCTAAAAATCTGAAATTATATAGCTGAATATCTAATATAGCAAAAACATAAGAAAAATCCAACAAAAGAATTCTTCTTAATCTACTAAATAGTCTCATCAAGATTTTTAAGAAGAGATTGTTTGAATTATATAATAAGCAAAATTAGACAGTAAGAATTAAATCACCAAAAAGTGCAATTATCAGATTTTTCTGGTACATAATTATCAAATTTTTCTATGTGCACGCATACAATCGATTTAATTTTTTTTAGTCAAAAGGGTCCATTAAGCTTTCCCTGTGTTCTGAATTTGGGTCAACAATATATTATTTTCTTTGACTCATCAGAATGGACGGCTCTTCAGTCTTCACATTGAAATTAATACACCAAATTGTCCACATTAAAGTTGTCAAAGTATAATGTTTTGATAAACTCCAGATCACCATTAGAGACGTCATGTATAATAAAATCAAAGTAAACAATCATCTGGATATATATATATTTTTTTTTGGCTAGAAAGAAGACAGAAACATACAATTGAAAATATATATATATATATATATATATATATAGGTAAGAAGAGAGTACAAGTAATGCAGAACGAACAAGGACAAAAATATAGGTGTCATAACAAAAACAAAGGAATGAAATAAAAAAACAAACAGCTGATGATGAGATGCGGATTGTGTGGTTCGACATTCATTGATGAGCAACGTTTCTTCACCAGTAGACGAAAATAGCCCAGCGTCAACTTACCTTGCTTCGTCCAAATAAAGCCCATGTGAGTCGGCTTCCTCCATCCATGACATGTGTTCCCTATTTGATGTTTCAACATGAATGGAGCCTTTGTGCAACCGACCATACATGCAATTGCTAAAAAATTTAGGCTTGACTTGCTTTGAATTGAAATTCAGACAGCACTAAATTAATAAAAATTATCACACTCCATGTATAAGAAGCTACATCATCCAGGAAATTAGGAGAATCCACCAGTCTACAACCATTATTGAGAGTCATTAATTACCAAGTCAGCCAACAGAATTATAACTGAGGAGATAGATTTGGAAAAGAATTACTCAGATGTGTTAGAAGATTACCTCAAATAAGTGGAGTCTGACCCAAAAGCTTTAAGTGTACAAGTCTCTGGCTAATTGATTCATTGTTGAAGGACCCCATGAGAATATTTTCTGTTTTTCATCAAAAAGCCACAAGTTACCATGCACGAAGTAGTTATGTACTATAAAAGCTAATAGACAATTACTCCTCTGTCCCTTTGTAATTGTTGTTTAAGGAATAAGCACACATATTAAGGATTGCAGTTAATATTCTAAATTTTAAGAATCTTGTGTTAAACAAAGACTAAATTACCCTTATCTAGGAAAAGATAAAAACATTAACCAAAGAGTCATTATCAGCTATGACTTTATTATTTCACAGTTTCCAAATAACACGATCTATCTCCTCTTAAAAAACTAGAATTTTGATGCGCCAAAATTTTGTACAATCACTATATCTGTAATGTTTGATTTTGATATTTGGCGCCACAATTTTTCATCCCCCAAAATATGAATTTTTTTGCCCAAAATTTACCTCCATTATAATCCTATAAAAGGAACCTTAACTAAACAAATTCATGCAACCTCTAAATTCATGTAAACGAATTTGGATACAACTTAAATAAATATGGATTTACAAGAGGTGAGACGTGAGGAGAGACAAAGAATTCTGCCTGATCTAAATTTAAGTCCATCTACATCTCAAATTGTTTCACCCCTTTAAGAAACAAGAGATAATGAAGAATTGCATCAACGTCATCATCATAATCCTGGTAAACATTAAACTCTTCCCTTTTTTGTTTGAAAGTTATCATACTTTTTTTTCCCCTTCTCTTAATTTATTGTGTTATACTAAAGCATAAAATCATTTAGCTAAATTGATATAATTCATTCGCCTTTCATATACTCCATTGCTTCACAAGTACAGGTTTCCAGATTTCCAATTTTAATTCAACAAGATAATGCAAGAACTCATATCGATGAGAATGATGAAGAATTTTGCCGAGCAGCTTCACAAGATGGATTTGACATCCGCTTGATGCGTCAACCACCTAATTCTCCAGATTTGAATGTTTTGGACCTTGGATTTTTCAGTGCTATTCAATCTTTACAGTATAAGGAGGCACCAAGAACAATTGAGGAGTTGGTCACTGCTGTTGAGAAGTCTTTTGAAGATTTCCCAACTGTAAAATCTAATCATATTTTTTTAACATTACAATCATGCATGGTAAAAATCATGCATGTCAAAGGTTCAAATACCTACAAAATTCCTCATATTAAAAAAGCAAGTTTGGAGAGGATAGGCCAGCTTCCGACTCAAATAAAATGTGATCCAGCTCTGGTTCAGGAAATTTTAGATCATTTAGGTTGAGTGATTTTTCGAAATTTTCCTAATGTGACTGGGATGTAGTCACCTGTTTTGTATGTTTGTTTGGCTTGTATGCAAACATTATACTTTATTCCATTATATGTATACACTGTGTGCTGGGCTTGTTTGGTTGGGTCTTGTTGGGCAGTCTATGTGTGTTGGCCAGTCAAGGGACGTCAACTATCGCAGAACATTCACATAAGAGGTAATGATGCCATAAGTAAGCGGAAATATAAATATTATTAATACTAATATTTTGATTACAAAGGAAAATATTACATTGATATTTTTATAAAAATAAATATACATTTAACGCCTTGGAACGACGTTGACACGGAAGCTAGTGGGGTCGTTGTTGATGTTGACTTGGATGGTGTCGCTCCACGAGAACCACATGCCGCCTGCGTTGTTCTGGCCTGGAAGCTCGAACCGGTTTGCTTGAGGGAACCGGAGTGGGATGAGACCGTGATCGTCCTGAGGTTGCCACTGGGTCTCCGTCAGAAGAACCATGTTCGGTTTGTATTGGTTCTTCAAATCCCTTAGAGTACGCGAGAACTCCTGGGAATGCCTTGCGACTCCTCTGCAGTTCCACACCAGCAGTCGGGCCTTCGGCCAAGTTACGGGCAGACGAGATACTCTGGGCATGCTCTGGGCCGTCATCGAGAGCTGGTAGTAGGTACCTTGCTCCAGGGTATGACAAGTGGACTCCAGGTTGAACTCCTGTAGCCTCTCGGAGATGAAGAACATGATGGAGTTGGCCGATCCCTAGTAGGAGGTCCTCAGAGTGCCGCGGTCCTCTAGGAAGAACACCTCTTCCATCGGAGTGACGAAGAACCGCGATGAGTAGAGCTCGTCGACGAAGACTAGTCGCGACATCCTGCCGAGCTCGTTCGGTAGTTCTTCAGCACGTTCGTTGACCATGCTGTAGGCCAGACGGTTCCTTCTGCCTAGGTTGGCACCTTCGACGAAGAGGACTGATGAGGGAGCAGGCATGTTGTGCTAGGACGTGTGGGTGTTTGGTTTTTCAGAGTTTTGTGGTTTGTGGTTGCCTGAATGTTTTGTTGCTTTTAAATGATTTTGAGAATTTACACCTCACCGCTCCGTCTTTTACACTCTTATGGGGAGCGTGTTTACTGTTTTCGATCTTCAAGATTTGCTTTTTGAAAATTTGCCGTTTATTTATTGTTATGCTACTTTATACGTTTTTCGGACTACCATGCCAGAATTTTTCAGCCTTTTTCCATCTTATGATTTTCTTTCGCTCTGGCTACCTTGTCTTTTCTTTCTACTAGTATGGTTTTCTATATTTTTTCTGCATCTTTTATCACATGCATTCGTGACCGTTGAGGCTAGACGGATGGGACCGTTGTGGTTTTTGCTTTCCATTGATTTGCTTTTTATAGGAGAAAAAAAAAAGTTACCGTTTTCCTGCGTCGTTTTCCTTCACAAAGCTCCAAATCGTTTTCCTTCTTCAAGGTGCTGGTTTTGTAATTTTTGTCGTTGCCTCATTTATTGCGTCGATCTTCTAGGATTTGCTTTTTGAAAATTTTGCCATGGAATGAATTATTGCTTCATCACTTTATATGTTTGCTTTTATTTTCAAAGTCTAGACCCTACCTATTCCAGGAAAAATCCACAAGATTTTTTTTGATAAACGGTAAAGCAGACCTCTCTCCACAAAACTCCAAATTATTTACGCTCCTCAAGGCTTTTCTTTTTTAAAATCTTTTCCACTGCCTACATTATTGCTCTATTACTTTTCACAAAAATCCAAACCGTTTTCGATCTTCTTGAATTATTGCTTAATGAGAGATGTGGCATTAACCCGTTAGCCACTCCCATAAAAACGCACATAACCACACTAGCCACACATAATCACCAGGAACATATAACCGAGCATTCTCTGCATATTTCACATAGCAAGTTTTGGCTGACGACATGGAAGCAACCATTCATGGCCTGTGTGAGAATATTAGGATTGAGGCCGAGCACGGAAAGGCCATGGAAGCGATGTGCCGACAACTTGTGGAACAAAATGAGCGGCTGGTTGAGATGATCCGGAACCGAGACCGGTTGCTAGATCAGTGGGAGGAAGCCTATCAGAGGCTCCGTGACAGCTGGGTTGCAGCGGCCACCGAGAGCAATGGTCTGGCCCGGGAGAACACCCGCCTGAAGCGAGAGCTGAAGATAAAGAAGCCTAGGAGGGCTGATTAGGATTGTAGTTTAATGTTTTCAATTTTCTTTTGTATTTCCCCTTGTGTAGAATGAAGTGTTTTATAACACAAGTGTATTCTCTCTCCTATTAAACACAAGTATGTTCTCTCTTCTCCTGCAATACTTTTTTGGTTTCAACAGAAAATTACGGTATGTTCGCTCTTATGTCACTACTAGAATACGGCCGATTAGTGAAGGATTTTATAACGACGCGATGAATATGTATTTCTAGTTTTCTATTGAAAATTGCTCTTTTTTTATTACAGTTCTACATTTACATGGAGCAATCCTACATCCAAAAAATTTAATTGCTTTCTTACCAATTTTTATAGAATAAAATATAACACGATTTATCTCCTCTTAAAAAACTAGAATTTTGATGCGCCAAAATTTTGTACAATCACTATATCTGTAATGTTTGATTTTGATATTTGGCGCCACAATTTTTCATCCCCCAAAATATGAATTTTTTTGCCCAAAATTTACCTCCATTATAATCCTATAAAAAGGAACCTTAACTAAACAAATTCATGCAACCTCTAAATTCATGTAAACGAATTTGGATACCAAATGAAAGCAAAATTTTTCTAGCTAGTTCCCTCGTTTTTTTTTCATCAAAATTTCTAGATTTTTACTTCCCTCCAATTGATATATTAATAGCCAGATAGATGCAAACGAATGACACCAATCCAAAGCAAAACTTTTCTATTATGAATTCTAATTCTATAGGTAGAGATGAAAGTGGAATTTAAAGATTTGTATGTCAAAGATTCTTTAGATGGGGAGGAGTCTACGGAAGATGAAGATTACAAGGAAGTGGTTTCTGCAGGCCAGTGTTTTCTGAACAAATCTCCGGAGGATGAAGAAAAAAATAGGAAAAAATTAATATTTGATTTTGATTTGAATGAATATCCTAAAGAGTCCAAAGTTGCAGTAGTGCATCCAGACGTGGAGGAAACAATTACGGTGATGTTGCAAATTTTTCTCCCTAATTTTTATTTTATTAAGGTATAATCTTTTTAGAACTCTTATGTGTTTTTGATTGGACAGATGTATTTGTTGTTTTTCTGGCTTCAAAAAATGTATTACTTATGAACAATGTATTTTCTGGCTTCAAAAATTGTGTTTTATTTTCCATAATGCTTGATCTGGTTATGGTCAGAGCACTGAAAAAAATATTAGAGACTCATGGATTTGAAATCTCTAGATCTTCTAATACAATTAAATTACTGACAAACGTTGGCTGGCATTCAAAGCTGAAAAATCAAAAAGAATTTCATAGAAAAATTATACTCGGCGTTGTAAAGGAAAGACTGACAAACTGTGGTTTCCTATATTTATTGTACTCCATTAAATACTTTGGTAAAAATACTTTTTATCCGGGCTGTGAGGAGACGTCGCAGGCGGCGGCGTGGCGGGACGGATGCGGCGGGGAACTACGGGCGACGCACACGAGCGAGGCGGCGGAAGGAGAGGCGCGCGGCTGCTGGTGATTGCAGGTGGCGGTGCGACGACGATCTGCAGCGAGGTGGACGGCGGCTGCAACGAGGGGAAAAGGAGAGGAAGGACGGCGGCGGATCTGCGTCCTACGCCGACGGTGAGCGAGAGAGGAGAAGGAAGGGAATAAGGGAAGAGGTGGTGGCGGCTGTAGCGATGCGACGACGATCTGCAGCGAGGTGGACGCCGGCGGCTCTGCGTCCTGCGCCGACGGTGAGCGAGCAAGGAGAAGGAAGGGAATAAGGGAAGAGGTGGTGGCGGCTGTGGTGGTTGGTGGTGTCGGGTGATGGTCTCGGTGGTGGTGGCTGCTGTGGTGGTTGGTGGTGTCGGGTGATGTTCTCGGTGGTGGTGGTGGCACACGGGGGAGCGGGGAAGAAGGAAGAAGAAAAGGAAAAAAATAAAAGAAAATGAAAAGAAATGGAATAACGGGAGTGGAGTAATATTTGGTTGGGATAAAGGGCAAAGAGGAAAACAATTCATTGAATGCTCATACAATATTCTAAAACGACAGTATTTGTGGGACAAATTAAAAACGTTAAAACGATAATTAAAAAGGGACAGAGGGAGCATAAGATAATTAAGTGTTATCGAACTAGATGCAAGGAGATCTTGTAGCTAAAAACAAGACTAATCGCTCATGATCCAGGTAGATAATGAAAAGTAAGAAATGGGACGGAGTCCATCTACTTGGAAGAAACAAACCAGAAAATAGTCTATGTCAACTATCAATCATTTACAACAACAGAAGAAACAGTTTTTGAAGCTTATGAATCAGGAATGCATTCGGCAGGATAAAGGAATGCACTTAGTATTCTTACTTCCATACATTTTGCAAATAGTCTGGAAACAAACCATATACCTTAACATCATAAGGTACTAGGACAGTAATGTACACACAGGTTTCGGTAATTTTACTGTGGATGTGGCAATATATTCCATGATTGAAAAGAAAGAACCAGGATGTGTTCAAAAAGTACAAACTAAATGGATGAACTTCAATTATACTACAAGATGCACTACTAATTGTGAACACCCAAATTTGACCTATGAGTATTCCTTTTAGGTATGCTCAAATCATAAGATTAATGAGATGATTTGGTCTCTGGATAAGACACACTTAGAATTTATTTTAGTAGAATGCATATTTTATAAATTGGGGTTTATATATTTGAACTTTAGGATTAATGAGATAATTTAATCTTAGGATAAAAATATACTAAAGTCCAGTTTATTAAAATATTATCCTATTTTATTTATTTTAACCCGATTATAATGAGATGATTTATTTTTGGGTTAAGGATGAATTAGAGGGAATAAGTTAATAAAATGTGGACTTTCCAAAGTTGAATAGCCCATAAACACATTACTTGCAGACTAATTTTAGCTTTGATTTCCGTGGAAAATCAGAGTTAAATCATCCTTTAATAGAAATTGTATTTTTGGTATGATTTGAGCATAAAATAGAGACTTAATGTGGGGGTACTAATCAAGAAAAGAGATGATTCTAGGTTAATTAAGGGTTAATTACGCAATGGAATCAAATCAGGGAGGAATTAAGGAAAACTGGGAGCAAAAAAGAAAAGAACGGAGGAAACGCGGGGTGCCGGGCGCCCATGGCAGGATGAAAAAAAAAGAAAGAAAGAAAAATGAGAGGCATTCTCATCAATATGAGACTAATGACTGCAACGACAGGTGGTTCTTAATACAACTGTTATTAACTTGATCATTAATGTTCAATTTAACAAACAATATATATTCTCATTTTTTAAAAAAAAAAAACTTCAAGGATCAATTAAATAATGCTGCTTGGGCTCAAATCCGCTCATTCTATAATTTTAGATACTTGATGGAAGTATTATGTGGGTTAATGACCGACATATCTAGGCTCCGTACACTTTTAAATTTTGGCTCTTTATTATTTTTTTTTCATCTTTTTAAAAATTTTGTTCGTCTTCAATTTTTTAAAAGAAAAATACCCATCTTCTCCGAATCACTTGAAGAGGAAGATTGTTTTTTTTAATATTTTATATTTTTATATATTTTTCTAAACATCATCTTCTTCTCCTTGTTATCTTTCTTAAAAAAATTAAAGCATCGAACGAGCTTGATGAGGCTACGTATTTCTCATTGGCACCATCCATTAACAAATTGGTTAAATCTTAAATTAGTTTAACATGAGGTATTAAAATTTTGAAATAATAAAATTAAGGTACCAAAATAAGGATTTTTTTAGTTGAATTACCAATTTGTTTTTTAGAACAAAGTTTAACCCTCTCCATATGCAAGGATTCATTCAGTAGAGGTGTAGAAGGAAGGTCATATCTTCCCATCTGCACCGATGGGCTTGTGGATACCTATAATTGTCTTACTCCGAAGGAGATTTTCCTCGAAATATTATGCATTACATTTACCTGAAATATTGGGTCTGCTTCGATATTTATGTATTCAGATGCGATATTAGGAAGACAAGGAATAACTATGCTGGTTTTGAGTATAAGGGTCCATATTCCATTGAAGCACCAGCGCTGTTGCTGCCCAGATCGTATACAAATAACACAATAACACATAAAATCATACCCGTGCATATATAGCCAACATCAGTAGTAGAGGAAAATAATCAATATATTAGAAACTTGCTGCAAAAGAACTTTTGCACGTGTGAGCTTTATCCAGAAGATTATGGAACTACAACAAATAGTGTGGGGACGAGCTGTGTTCTTCATCCATATTCATATGTTCACCCGCCCCGGGTACAGCAGTCCAGAAATGGTGCGCCTAAATAACACTTCATTTATCTACATCGTATAGCTACCTGAAGGATCCCCCGAGTTAGGGATAGATTTTGAACTTAATGAATAATATTGCTGACACTGAGGTTGTATGCTCCAACTAAATGCGCATCATGAAGTGAGAGAAAAACCTTCCTCCAGACATTGAGTTCTAATATCTTGCATAAGTCCCTGGAGCGCATTAGGCTTATTTGTGATAACAGCATCTACACGCTCAAGCAACATGTTTCTCATGGAATCCATGGCATCAACAGTCCAGGCGTATACCTTTTTGCTTCTTCTGTTAACAACAAACATCAAAGACTTATGACTAGTGCCCAAATCGATTGGCAGATAGACTGCAGTGATTAGTAAACAGCTCAAAATGAAAGCTCATACCCATGCAGGATTTTCACAAGCTTTTCGTCAATTAGGTGATGGGATACACCAACAACACCAGCTCCCTTCATCCTCAATAAGTTTGATCTCATGCCAGTATCAGGATCTACCATGACAATATACCCCACCTGTAGGTGGGTATTAGGTACCTACAAATTGCAGAGTTAGAAATCTAAAGCTACACGGGAATTCCTCCAAAAATCTGCCAAGTCCTTGCCAAAGTTCCAATATTTAATAATAGAATAAGGTGCCTTTTATGGCATCCATTACTTAGCTCACATATATCATTGAACCTCCAAATTCCAACAAAGCATCATCTTAAGTCCAGGCCAACACACCAGGGCACCAATATCAACTTTAAGACATAATTCACTTAATTGATTAACCCAAGGACCACAATTTAGCACATGGGACAAGTTCTGTGGAGTCCAGCGTATAAAAACTTCTCTTTTGCAAGAGACTATACCATGTCAGACTCCCTTCACAATCTTAGTATTCGATGGAATTAAAAGCAGAATCAAATCATAACCTGAAAAATAATGTACACAAAAGCAACTGCAGAACAGACAAAAGTCAAACTTATTTACCGTCCTTTCTAAGTCAAATTTGATGACATCCCTTGCTAAACTGTCACTTTTCGTCCAAACAAGGCAACGTTTACAGTGCGTTTTGTAAACCTGAAAAAGGCTATCTAAATGTAAGAAAATTAGAAAGTTCAACTGAACTATTTTAGTTTCAGATATTTCAGAAAGAAGGCACAGCGAGTTTTCACAATGTTTTGAACAAGTTACAACTGCATATTTCATCAACCTGATGTCCAGCTTTTAAAATAGTAAAATAAACATATCTTCTTTTTTATAAAAAAAACTACACAATTTTTCACAATAACTGTAGAAAGTTACACTTAGATCCAGAATTCAGCAGTACAATAACTGAGAAGAATATAGTGGAATCAGAAGATCAGAAGCAGAGAGCAAGCTCACTCAGTGTTTTATGCACCAAAGGGAATATTTCGGCTGGAGATACTAGCAAAATAAGACTCTAGGTCAAATCCTATAACAAATAATATTATGCACTAGGAACAAGTATAAAGTTGTCAAAAGCCTAGGCACTTTTGAGGCAATGATAGCCCTCTCCAGCCCGAAACTCTAGGCCCCACAGTAGGTGCTCACCCAAAGTAACACAGGGTGGAAAACCTAGAAAACGATGAACACTGAAAACACACGTGAATTTTTACAGAGTCAGAACCTCATTCACATTTTCTTAACTTAAAACCTTATTGAATCAGGGTTTGAGCTCCTGATGCAGCAAGCAAAGAACAAGTCATAAATAATCTTAAGGCCAGTTGGAGGGAACACGAGACAATTTTCAGATATCACGTTGTCAAGTTTTGGTGGTTGACCAAGATTATCCTGTTCCTCATGAGAACTAGAATTAAGTTTCAAAGCGAGTGTCACTTCCAGCAAAAACTGCAAGAATCAGAAAGGCTCAACAGTATTACTTCAAATATTCAGAATACTGGTTGAAAATTGAAGGCGTGGACAAGCATCTCTATTTTCTGCTTCTAAATAAGTCTCTAAGAATTTTTCGGAAGAGGATATCGCGTCTTTTTCTCATTGCAGGTTTAAAAGTTATTGGACAGACAATAAGTTAGAGTCTAAATAAGGCTGTAACCCTGCTGATTGAGACCCAAGAATTGATTAGTAAAAACTGGAAACCCATCTGTTTTCTATGACAATTGAGGCTTCCTTCTAAGGACCAATTTCTTAAATCTACTAGAGTGAGGCTTAGCACTTCCTATCCTATTCCTCACTAATTTCCAGCCCATCCGGACCTGAAACGATCCCAGATTCAGATCTGAACTTGCTTGCATATTTTCCAAAACCGAAAATTCTAACCCTATTCATAATCTAAATACAAATTCAGCATTGTCGTCAATCAGTCCTAGCTGAATGGCTCTTTTCTCTACTTTTATATTACATTGCATTTCTTCCCTTATTTGACTCGGTTACCAAGTTTAGGTGTAGTGACCACAAGGTAGTAGTCTATGACAGCATGGATTAAATCCTGAATCACCTTTATTCTCAGACAGAAAAGCTTCTGAAAAAGGAAGAAAAAATCCAGGGGACGGAGTGACATAGCAAACAAGATGGGGATATGCCCAAACAGAAAAACTCACAATAGAAAGAATATCCTTTGCAAGTCCCTTTTCATATGATGGAGGTCCAATCTTTGCATCCAGAATCACCTGCTGCACTGAACTTGATATGAACTGATAAAATATGCAAATCAGAGCCAGAGAAAGTCTATCACTAAAGAGTAAACCAAAAAGATGGCTACAGCGAATGATGAAGCACAATGTATGCCATTTCATCCAAGTGATCTTGGAAGATTATCGAGCCAATTAATCAAGAGATGATTCGAGCATTAGAACAATATTAACAAGGATATTAAAAGTTACGGAGAAACGGCGACGCAGGAAGCTTTTATTTTTATTGTTCTTTTCTATAAGTCTCTTGTTTTTATTTAATAAGGGTACTATTTCCTGTTTATTCGGATTTCTACACCCTACCATGCAAGAAAAAAAGATCATGTAGTTACCGTCAGAGCATCTTCAAGAGTTGGAATTGTTTGATTATGAAGTCCGTGTGAGAGTTGGTGAGGCACAATCAGTTGTTTGATCTACAATAGAAAACCATATCATCAACTGTGATTCTCAATTAGAACAGATGAGATCCGTTTTTGCTAAAAGATATTATCAGCTTTTCATGTCCAATCAAACTAGAAACAATGTCCTAGGAGATGTTTCCTGTCATTGAGATCAATGTAATGTAAATATTAAACATCACGAGAAAAAACACCAAGCATAATGAGCATAATAGAAGAGAATCACGAAATATGAAACTGTAAACAACTTTTTTTTTCTGAAGCTATGCTTTTGTTGAGGCTATTATATGAAACCTGCAACATGATTCAGAAATGGAAATAAATAGGTC
Source organism: Turnera subulata (assembly GCA_028386065.3). Classification (NCBI taxonomy): domain Eukaryota; kingdom Viridiplantae; phylum Streptophyta; class Magnoliopsida; order Malpighiales; family Passifloraceae; genus Turnera; species Turnera subulata. The sequence continues at coordinate 99,669 of JAKUCV010003663.1, forward strand.
TACTACAAGTGTAGAATAGAATATTTCTATCATAATGTCAAGACATATATGCCTAAAAGTTTCAGACCAGTTTTCATTGAAAGCAATGAGTAAACCATTGAGTTTGAAGACAGGAGATGCTGTTGTGCAATTGGAAGATAGGTTATGCTGTTATTGCGTAATGAGGTTTTACAAAATGATGTGCATGAAAGATATGAAGAAACAGGGGAAATGTTAAAATGCATCAATATATATACGCTACTACTCATCAATTTGGGCCATGACACTTTTCTTGTATAACATCTTTGCTTATGATAGCATACGCATACTTAGGACATTATGCAAATAAACTCTGCAACAGGTATACATCATGAGTGAAGAGCTATACATTTATATACGCTACGGGAAGGAAGTTCCAGAGAGAGTTAAGGAAGTTTCCAAATTCTTGTAAGAAAATAAGTAAACAACGTCGGAAGAAGAAAAGAAGAAGCAATCGATCACCTCTTCCATGTTCAAATGCCCAACTCTTAAAGAACTATTACCAGTTATCCGCTGCAAATCCCTACCTGCGTCACATCCAAAATCAAGTCCGGGAAGCCGCAGAGAAGGAATATTAATCAAGCATAACAATCTAACACAAATCACACCAATATCCAGTGAAAAAGCAAAAACTTTTATCCACGATAATGGGGAATTACATTACATTTGAAGCATATTGGGTTGAGTTGAGCGATTATAGGGGTGAATAATAATTATAAAGGCAAGGCAGGGCACACATACATACCTGTCATGGATAGCGAATAAAACTCCATCCACTGACCGAGAAACATCAACCTCAACGCAGTCTACTTGTGAGCTAAGAGCTAATTGATAAGCCGCCATCTACCAGAGAGTGAAAATGAAATAATATATTATATTTTTTTTTCTTAACAAAAGAGAGAGAGAGAGATTAGTAGCCAACATTACAGAGAGAATGGGAGAGATAGGTACCGTGTTAGGAAAAGCGTGGGCGGAATCACCGCCGTGGGCACAGACAAGAGGAGGATTATTCATCCAACCGCATTTCTTTGCTAGTATCTGTACAAAATCATATATATTATATATATACACACACACGCACATAGAGAACGTATGTGAGTCAAGTGTTTGCAGAGAGATAGATGGTAATTCGTAAACATGAAACTACAGAGAGAGAGGTAGAGGTTTACTTGGTGGAAGCGACGGAGGCGGAAATGGAAGAGAAGTGGGGGCAAGAGGGCGATGAAGGCGAGGATGAGTATGATGATGCGAAAGGTTTTGCGTATTGGGAAGCGGTTGTTGTTGTTGGCGCGCCAGAGAGGACGGTTGGGTTGTTGAGTTGAGTGCCTTTGAGGTAGCGGAGGTGCCCTCCGTCCTCCTCCTCCTCCCTGCAGTGATCGACCCAAGATTCCCATTCCTGCCACCCACCAAAATACAGTCTTCTTTTCTTTTCTTTTCTTTCCTTTAATCTAATTGTGTTTGTTTGTTTTTCTCAGGAAGATCTGGGGCCGTTTGGTTCTCCTTTTCCTGGGCTTGCATTTTCTCGGTATTCCCGGCTACAACAACCACCACACTACATCTTCACCTCTCTCTCTTTCTTTGGTAGAAATAGAATACAACTATGTTTTCTCATTTCTTTTCACTTAAAACTTTCCTTTCTCTATTGAAAATCAACGAATCAGAGCGAGAAATTTTATTTACACTTATTGTTGTCCCGAAAATATTTAAATTAATAAAATGTTATGCTTCCTAATCCTCCCCTTCTTTTTTTCTCTCTCTCTACATTTTTTCTCTCAACTCTCTCTAAAACCAAAATTCTCCACTTCCTCAACAAGGAAGAGGGCTGCCGCCGGCTCCTCTCGGGCTGGTCGGCAAGCCCTCTTCCTTGTTGTCTTGGCTTTATCTATTTTCTTTTTGTATATTATCTACAGATCTGTTACAGATCTGACTTTTATCTTTTAGATCTGCTTCAGATCTAGTTTTTTCGAGATGGGTTTGAAGAGGAGCGGTGGCTGTGGTAGTGCCGACTTCTGTGGTGCTGGCGACAGCGGCTTCGTCCTCCCCGATCTCTGCGCTGACATCTACCAGGACCTGTGGGTTGGAGTCTTTGCGCTTTTGTCTTCTCTTTCGGCTTCCGTTTCAAAAATTGGGTTGTTTGTTCATACTCTTGGGCTTGAAGAGGTTGGAGCCGAGTTGCTGCGTTTTCGGCGACTTGACTCAGAGTTGTATTCTGTCATTGGACAGAACCTCATTACGGGGCACTGCCCCTCTTCTCTCTTTGTAGCCTTTTTCTCTATTTTCTTAGTGAAACGCCCCGACCCGTATTTACCGTACACAGTAAACACGTGCCGGAACTGTGACAACCCAACCAAAATCAAGTCCAACATACAGTGTATACAACAGATATCCGGGCTCAACAGCCCATAACAAAAACAACACTAATAACTCAACACAGCCCATGGCCCAATAATAATAAAACAATGCACAGCGGAAGACTTAATAACTCACAATATACTGTATGTGACACTGATGAAAACTATGGATCCAAGCCCTGTCCAAGGGATAACGCCGCAGCCTGTCTGGAATGCACCAAACTTGTACCACAAATAACTCATCCTACGGGATGAAAGCCCGCAGGTGAGGGGTGAGTCCGAAGTGCTCACCGACGAAGGAAAGACAATCAATATGCACACTATAATTACTCAAGGCAAAAACAGGTAAAACCGCCGAAATAAAACAAATCAAAAGACTCAAATAAAATCCATTTTTCCAATTTTATCTTTCCGGGCCCCGTCACGAATAAGCTAGGGGTCAGACCTGGTTATCAACATATCTCGGGTGCCAGACCAAATCCAGAGAACCCAGGGATCGACATCCCAAAAATACGAACCCAGGGATAAACATCCCAAAAATAATCACGGGATAGACATCCCAAACATAGACATGCTTATCACAAGAACCCAGGTCAAGGCCACCACGAAACAGTCTTTAACCATCGATTCGTACCACTACCTACCACGTGACAATTATAATACCGTCATTCAAAATCAAATTCTGGGGATCAACATCCCCAACAAAAATACCGGGATAGACATCCCATCCAAAATACCAAGGATCGACATCCTTGTCACAATTTATTATTTATTTAATCCATTATCCATTGTACCAAAAAGACTCAAGAAAAACATCCAACAACCAATCAAATACTGGGATAAACATCCCGACAACAATCAAGGCAATGGGATAAACATCCCGAAGCAAACCACCACAACACAATACTCAACAATGCAATAATCATCAAACGCAATATACCGAGTAATACAGGCACATATTGAAGGAAATCCATCCTCACCTTGGTCGATTACTCAACTCCGGAAACAATGACCGGTCCTACGCCGGCTCCTCGGGAAATTGCCCGATATCCCAACCTATACAACAAAGCAATAAATACACATAAATGCACATAATCGGTATACTATGATGCCAAAACTGCGAAATAACCCATCCCGGTTCATATCCGTTATTATTATCTTTTACCGAAAATGTTATACCGTACGTATATCCGAGTATAATTTCGGTAGCATACTTTAATTAAAACTCTTTCAAAATGTTTTCATAAATTAATTATACTTTTTCCAAAATAATGATTACCATAATTTTCCGGAAAATATAACATATGTATATATATTTTTCCAAAACATTTTTCATAAAATATATCACTTGCCGATAATAATTATCCAAATATTATTATATTGTAAGACCATATTTCCAGTAAACATAATTATATGAATTTATTTTCTTGGAAATAAATACGAATTTACGTATATACTTATATATTTTTTCCCAGAAAATATGTTTTATAAATATATAGGTATATCTTCTTTTTTTTTAAATTAATTTCATATTGGGCCCATACAGTACCAGCCCAGGCCTTACATAGTAGCAAGCCCAGATAACTAGCCCAGGCCCCATCCAATCAGGTCCAAGCCAAAGCTCAAGCCCAGGAAATGGAGACCCATATCCCGGACTTGGGCCAAGCAATCGGGCCCGTTGACAACCCCATGGGTTCGTCCCAGCCCAAAGGACCTTCTTCAACCTCCTGCCGAGTTAACCCGGCAGGCCACTAACTTACCCAGCTTCGTGAAACGGAGTCAGGGGCTGAGGAGGGCGGTGCGACGAGAGGGAGACGAAGGCGGTGAGGTGTCGAGGTGCTGGCGGGGAGGCGACGGTGGTGGTCTGCTGTCGGGGCAGAACGACAAGGCGAGAGGAGCACGGCGGCACGAAGCGTAGAGCGGACGAACGGCGGTTGCGGGGGACTCGGCCTTCTTATTGTCGGCTGCAGCCGTCTCGTGCGAGGGAAGGGAAGGAGGCGTGAGGGAAAAGACGAGGCGGCGGCGTCGTCAGCTGGAACTGCAGTCGTCGGTGGTGGCGGTTGGCGTGAAGGTGATGAGCTCGTCGGGCGTGTGGGAAGTTGCAGAGCGACGGTGTCGAGCGAGGAAGGGTGGTGATGGAGATGGGGAGAGGGTGGCGGCGCGAGGAGGTGATGGTGGTGTGTGGTGGACGGCGATGAGCGAGAGGTGGAGGGTAGGCTTGGTGATGGTGGAGATGTCTGTTGGGTTGGTGGAGAGAAAGATGGAGAAAAGAATAAAAAGAAAAACAAGGAAGAAGCAGATAGGGAGAGTCACGGGTGAGAAGGCAGGAAGGGAAGGTGGGGCAGCAGCGGTCGGTCACGGGCAGGAGGAGGGAGACGACGGGAAGAGGAGAAAAGAGAGAAAGAAAAAAAAAAGAGAAAAGAGAAAAAGAAGAAAAGAAAAGAAGAAAAGGGGAGAGGACAGGGGCATAACCGTAATTTTCCATCCCGAGTCAAAAAATATGACTTGGGCTCGGAAAATCCGATTAATTCTCCTAAGCATTGCCCAACTCTCATAACTAAAAACCGAGGCTCGGTTAGTTAGAAAGATACTCCCGAGCGTGGGAAAACCCTCGGTTTCGAAAAACGACGCTCGATTTACCTTGAATTAACTACCCAAGATTAATTCAACGGTAAATCATGGTAAAAAGACTTTTACAGTCCCAGTAAAAATCTAAAATTTTTACCCGGGCTGTTACAGTTTACCCACCTTAAAAAGAATTTCGTCCCCAAAATTCCGTCTTATCCGTGGGTCCTACCACGATAAGCTTCTAGCACACTCTGCCAGGTGTCCAACCTCAACCCGAGATACCGCTTATACCCTTAAGCGACATCTCATCCTCTATAAGAACCAAACCTCATGACTGGCATACTCACACACAGTCATGGACTCTCCAATCCGTTCTCGAACGACCTCAGACTCCGAGAACAACAGCTACATCGGTGGCACTGCCTTCCCGACAAGCTCCGATGAAGAACCTCCCAAGAAACGCTTCAAGACGAACATCATCGGCCAGAAGGAACACATGGTCGTCTCCAGCAGACGGCGAAAGAAACGTGCTCCCAAGAAAACTGAGGATAAGAAGGGCAAGGCGATAGCTGAGAGCAGCACTCCGCAGCAGACACTGACGCAGCTGAACGTCTCACTGAAAAAGATCAGCTCGGCGGTGTTGCAGATCGAACTGGCGTGCGCGGAGCTCTTCCCTCACATGAAAAATGTCCAAAAGCTTGTAAAAGACTTAGAGAAGCATGTAACTCAATAGAGTACTTCTTCTCCGTTGTAAAACTATTATGAAATAAATAAAATAAGTTTTCTTTTTAAATCAAAATCTCTAGTGTTACGAAATCTCTCGTTAAACAGAAAAATAAAACATCTCAAAGCAAAATAAAAATTAACTACAATAATATAAAATCAAATATAAAAAAATTAAAAACAAAACTCGTTTAACAAAATCAAAACATAAAGAAGTTTAAACAAAACATTTTTCCATGATCGGTGCTCGTATCGGACGTAAACCTCCTCGAACCTAAGAAACGTAACACGTGCAACTAACGGTGACGTTTGTTTCGCTCGTGGAAGAGACGTCCGTTATCTCGTAAGGTGACGATCACGAGAGCGTCCTGTGTCCCTCGAAAGAAACGTACCCACTTGTTCACAATTTCCGCATGAGCCAAAAGCGTCTGTCAAGTCTCGTATCTCTCCACGGTGTCCAAACAGCTGTAAACTTGTCGCACAAGCATTCTACTCGAGGTACGGTCCCATCAGTCTAGCCTCAACGGTTACGAATGCATGTGATAAAAGATGCAGGAAAATATAGAAAACCATGAAAAGAAAGGACAATGTAGCCAGAGCGAAAGAAAATCATGTGATGGAAAAAGGCTGAAAAACTCTGGCATTGTAGCCCGAAAAACGTATAAAGTAACAAAGCAATAAACGAAGCAACGGTAAAATTTTAAAAAAGCAAAATCTTGAAAATAAAAAACAGTAATCACGCTCCCCATAAGATTATAAAAGACGGAGCGGTGAGGTGTAAATCATCAAAGCATTTTAAAGCAACAAACGCTCAGAAAAAACAAAAACCACAACGCTCAGAAAAACAAAACACCACACGTCGAGACAACATGCCTGCTCCCTCATCCGTCTTCTTCGTCGAAGGGGCCAACCTAGGCAGAAGGAACCGTCTGGCCTACAGCATGGTCAACGAGCGTCCAGAAGAATTACCAAACGAGCTCGGCAGGATGCCGCGTCTGGTCTTCGTCGACGAACTCTACTCATCGCGGTTCTTCATCACGCCCATGGAAGAGACGTTCTTCCTGGAGGACCATGGCACTCTGAGGACCTCCTACTACGGCTCGGCAAACTCCATCATGTTCTTCATCTCTGAAAGGCTTCAGGAGTTCAATCTGGAGTCCACTTGCCATTTCCTGGAGCAAGGCACCTACTAACAGCTCTCGATGACGGCCGAGAGCATGCCCAGAGTAACTCGTCTGCCCGTAACTTGGCCAAAGGCCCGACAACTGGTGTGGAACTGCAAAGGAGTCGCTAGGCGTTCCCAGGAGTTCTCACGTACCCTGAGGGACTTGAAGAACCAATACAAACCAAACATGGTTCTTCTCACGGAGACCCAGTGGCAGCCTCAAGACGATCACGGTCTCATCCCACTCCGGTTCCCTCAAGCAAACCGGTTCGAGCTTCCAGGCCAGGACAACAGAGGCGGCATGTGGTTCTCGTGGAGCGACAGCATCCAAGTCAACATCAACAACGACCCTAACAGCTTCAGGGTCAACGTCGTTCCAAGGCGATGAATGTATTTTTTATTTTTATAAAATATAAAATATCAATGTAATATTTCTGTTTGTATTGATAATATTTGCAATACTAATAATATTTATATTTTCGCTTATTTATGGCATCATTACCTCTTACGTGTATGTTCTGCGACAGCTGGCGTCCCTTGACTGGATCCATAATGCACTAACTAAAATGTTATAAAATAATAAACAAATGGACCGAACAATGCAAACAAGGACAACAAACACAAGAAGACTTCCCAACAAGACCTAACGCCCGCTCCGCTACCAAAATGAAACGCCCCAACCCGTATTTACCGTACACAGTAAACACGTGCCGGAACTGTGACAACCCAACCAAAATCAAGTCCAGCATACAGTGTATACAACAGATATCCGGGCTCAACAGCCCATAACAAAAACAACACTAATAACTCAACACGGCCCAATGGCCCAATAATAGTAAAACAATGCACAGCGGAAGACTTAATAACTCACAATACACTGTATGTGACACTGATGAAAACTATGGATCCAAGCCCTGTCCAAGGGATAACGCCGCAGTCTGTCTGGAATGCACCAAACCTGTACCACAAATAACTCATCCTACGGTGAGGGGTGAGTCCGAAGTGCTCACCGACGAAGGAAAGACAATCAATATGCACACTATAATTACTCAAGGCAAAAACAGGTAAAAACTGCCGAAATAAAACAAATCAAAAGACTCAAATAAAATCCATTTTTCCAATTTTATCTTTCCGGGCCCCGTCACGGATAAGCTAGGGGTCAGACCTGGTTATCAACATATCTCGGGTGCCAGACCAAATCCAGAGAACCCAGGGATCGACATCCCAAAAATACGAACCCAGGGATAGACATCCCAAAAATAATCACGGGATAGACATCCCAAGCATAGACATGCTTATCACAAGAACCCAGGTCAACGCCACCACGAAACAGTCTTTAACCATCGAGTCGTACCACTACCTACCACGTGACAATTATATTACCGTCATTCAAAACCAAATTCTGGGGATCGACATTGTAACGCCCCGAATTTTCAAAATTTGATTTTTTTTTCGGAATTTTCGAAATTTTGGTTCCAATTTTACCCTTAAGGAATTTCCGGATTTTTGGTTATGGAAATAAATTATTTTCCTTGGAAATAATGTATTTAGGTTGGCGTTATAAGGGGTTTGAGTTTTGTCGGAAACGGGGTCTCATTTCGAGGTGAAACGGGGTTTGAACGATGACATGGTCGAAACTACGTCGTTTTGGAAACTGTTTAAAAAAAAAAAAAAAATCAGTCGCGTTGACCGGGCGGGGGCTGACCGCGCCTAAGCGGACGACGGGTCATAGGCATAGGCAAACTCAACCAACGGTAACGTCTCATCCCAAGAACCGCGCCTAAGCTGAAACACCCGTGTCCCAATTTAACAATAAAATACCAAAACTCAAGGAAATTACCAAAATGCCCTTGAAAACCCGGGACACGAAAACCAATATCAAAATATCCAATATGCCCAATAAAACGAGATGTCAAGAAGAACATAATAATCCGGCTTAGCAAGCCTCAAATCAAACCCGGCATCCTGCCGAAACATCATC
>JAKUCV010003665.1:0-27861 GCA_028386065.3 Turnera subulata
AAACCTTATGTTCGTGGCCTTGTTCAATGAAACACTCAGGTTGTTCCATATAAATCTCTTCACTCAACTCACCATTGAGGAAGGCAGTCTTTACATCCATCTGATGTAATTCTAGATCCAAGTTTGCAACTATAGCCAGAATAAGGCGGATCGAGGTGAAACGCACAACAGGTGAGAAAGTCTCGTCATAGTCTATCCCGTGTTGTTGTGTGTACCCCTTCGCCACCAGTCGAGCCTTATATCTCTCAACTGTGCCATCTGCCTTGAGTTTAACTTTGAGAACCCATTTGTTCCCAATAGCTTTGCGTCCTACTGGAAGATCAACCAACTCCCAAACGTTGCTAACTTGCATGGATTCCATCTCATCCTGCATCGCTTTTGTCCATTTTTCCTTGGAAGGGCTTGAGAGGGCCTCTTTTACATTCCGAGGCTCATTGTCATCTTGTAAGAGCGACATAAAGAGTTCACCGCCTTCGATGTCAAATCGTCGACGAGGAGTCTTTATGCGTGAACCACGTCCCACACGTGACTCATTGTCCCCATCTGGTACAATATGGCTCCCACTCGGATCAAGGACGTGTGCTTCACTCCCACTTGGAGGAAGATCTACCCCGTCACTCCCACTCGGAATAACAGGATTACCTTCATTCGCACCTGATGATGACTGTCCAGGCTGGTGAGGAATCAACTGATCATCATCTGTCAAAATCCTCCCACTCGAAGGAAGTGATCCTTGATCAACATTCTCAAACAAAGATAGGTCTTGACCTACCTCTCCCTTCTTAGGAAACTCATTCTCTAAGAATGTGACATCCCGAGACTCAAATTCAGTTACACTCCCACTGTCTTGCATACCTATAAACACATAACCTTTGGAGGTTTCTGAGTACCTTATGAAGATACTTTTCTTTCCTCTCGGGCCTAATTTGCCATGCTGATGAGAGGAATCATGTGTATAGGCAGCGCACCCCCAAGGTCGTAAAACACTTAGGTCGGGTTGTCGTCCCGTCCATAACTCATATGGAGTGGTTGCAACTGATTTGGTAGGCACTCGGTTGAGAATGTAAGTTGCTATCAATAAGGCATCACCCCAGAAGGAGATAGGCAACTGAGCCTGTGCCATCATTGACCTTACCATCTCAAGAAGCGTTCTATTACGCCTTTCCACAACACCGTTTTGTTGAGGAGTGTAAGGAATAGTCAATTGATGAACTATGCCCTTAGTATCACAAAGATCCTTGAATTGGGTCGATAAGTATTCACGGCCACGATCTGTTCGTAATGCCTTTATCTTACGATCCAATTGATTTTCCACTAAGCTCATGTAGCTTTGGAAGCATCTTAATGCTTCGGACTTGTGGGAAATCAAGTAGACATAACCAAAACGGGTATAGTCATCGATAAATGTGATAAAATAATACGCTCCGTGCCTGGCCCGAACATTCATGGGCCCACAGATGTCTGAATGGACTAGCTGTAAAGGAGATTCGGCCCTAGTGGCTACTTTTCCGAAGGGTTTTCGTGCTGATTTTCCAGCTAGACAACATTCACAAGTAGACAAATCCACATGTGAGATGCTAGGAAGCAAACTTTGTTTTGCTAACCGTTGCATTCTTTGTTGGCCAATATGACCTAGTCTAGCATGCCATGTGTTTATGTCAACATCACAATTACGCGAATCAATAAACATGGAAAAACAAGCATTATTATTGAAAGAGGACTCATCCAAATCCATAACATAAAAACCTCCGGTCAAATATCCATAACCGAATAAAACAGAATCCAGAGTTAACTTAACAAAATTGTCATGAAATAACAAAGTGTAGCCCAAACTCGATAAGTTCTTGACAGAAATAACATTTCGTCGAATCGATGGTGCATATAGGACATCGTGTAAGATCAGGCTTTGGCCACCACGCAGGACTAACTTGCATGATCCAATGCCTTCGACAGCAACCCTTGTGTTGTTGCCTACATATATCCATTTAGCTCCATGTGAAATCCGGCGAAATTCAACATAGGCATCACGTTCCCGCGCTATGTGGTCCGTGGCTCCTGAGTCTACAATCCACAAAGGATTAGATTCAGTGAGAAATACAGAACTAGAAACACAAAGTTCACTAGTTAAGGCGGTTGAAAATACCTTTCTTTTTGGCGCAGTGCAAGTACTGGAGTAGTGACCCTTCTGGTTACAATTATAGCACTTCACACGTGCCATGTTGGTATTTTTCGGGCGCCTTCTTTTGCCCTGTTGGTCTGCCTTAGGCTTCCCCTTTGGCTGAGTTGGCTTCATCTTCTTTTCCCAGGGTTTCTTGCGAGAACCACCCTTGGCCTTGGAAGTTGCCATATGCAACTCAGCTTGAGGCTTGCCAGCCTCAATCCGATCTTCCTCTAGCTCAAGGTGTTTCCGGACATCTTCCAGATTGTTGATCCTCACATTGTGGGTGAGATGCATTTTCATCTGTTCCCACTGATCTGGTAAAGAACGTATGGCTGCTTGGATCTGCTGTTCATCAGTAAGAACATGGCCCGAATTCCTTAACTCCCTGATCATATTGGCCATATGCCTCATATGCTGTCTCATAGTATGAGCAGGGTTCTTCTTATAGGAATCGAACTTGATTGTCAAGGATCGAAGCTTAGTCACAGACAGAGTGCTGTAACTATTCTTCAACTTGTCCCAGATTTCCTTTGCAGTCTGGAGATCCTTGCAATCTAAGAAGATATCTTCTCCTACTGCACTCAACAACGTACGTCGAGCAGCAGAATCCTTCTTCTTCCAAGCATCATACGTGGCACGGTCAGCCTTATGCTTATCCGTGGTGCCAGCTTCAGGCTCAATCATGACTTGGTTGATGGCTTCCAGAGCCTCTTGCTCTTCCAGCACATACTGAATTTTTACGCTCCATATAGCGTAATTATCGCCATTGAGCTTCAACCCTTTGTTGAGCTCCGCGATGATGGCTGTGGTAGCAGCAGCAGTCATGCTATATATAAAAAATAGGATGAACAAGGTTTAATGAGAATCATACTTGTATAACTAAAACACGCAGGGATTTAGATGTTCACATTTCGTATATGTTGTGTAGCAAAAATTTGTAATCAACGAGGCTAATAAATCAATGTACAACTAGGAGTCGAAAGTTCACTATGTTCCCAATCATCGTCCTTAAAGTAAATACATAAAGAGAATTAGCCTAATTAATTATATAAATTTTGCTATTTTTTTTTATCCTTTGCCTTAACTTATTAAAGCATATAATGATGTGTTAAACATAATCAACACATCATTGATGACATGTTAAACAAATTAACATGAATGCACAAGTATGTTAAACGAATTAACATTATTGCATAATTGTGTTAAACTAATTAAAATTAATACACCGTTATGTTAAACAAATTAACATATTAAAGTAATTAATCATCAATTCATAGGTGTGTTAAAATAATTAACATTGATACCTAAGTATGTTAAACAAATTAACATATTAGACAAATTAACATTAATGCTTAGGTATGTTAAACAAATTAACATTAATACTTAGGTATGTTAAACAAATTAACATATTAAATAAATTAACATTAATGCTTAGGTATGTTAAACAAATTAACATATTAAATAAATTAACATTAATGCTTAGGTATGTTAAACAAATTAACATATTAAATAAATTAACATTAATGCTTAGGTATGTTAAACAAATTAACATTTTAAACTAGATATGTTAAACAAATTAACATATAAACATTAATGCATAGGTAAAAAAAATAATGTTAATCTTTTTGTGGTTGTCCATTTAATGCGTTGAACCCCATTTATACTCCTTTTTTAAAAAAAAAAACTTCAAAAAAAAAAAAGAATTTTGAATGCCATAATGGCTGATTACAAAATTTAAAAAAAAGTATTAAAGGAGTAATTATGGCAATTAGTGGTAATGGGAGGAATTAAAGTGGCAGATAATGCGGTTGATTGTAGCAATTAGTGTGACCGTTTGTCATTTATTTCCCATAAAAACCCTTTTCTCCCTCCCCTTTTATTTTTCTTGATTTTTGCAGGAGAAGCCGCCGCCCCTCCCGCCGCCCCGAGCCACCACCATGTGCCGCCCAGCGCCGTGCCACGTCGCCCCCGCCGCGGTGAGAGGTTGCAGAGGCGACAGCTGCCGGAGACGCGAACAGATCGCGCGCCGTCGCCGTCCACTCCTGCAGCCCAGAAACCGACGAGGACGCAGTGGCACCGAGCAGCTCCCCTTCTCCGGCAGCCCTTCTCGCTCGTGGTCAGCCCGCTTCCGTGCTCAACGACTCTGCAGTCGAGCCTCCACACCACCGCAGGTGCAGCAGCGGAGCTTGGTCGCGCAGCCGTCAGCCGCTCGATCCACCTACGTCGTCGCAAGCCATCCATCCGGGACAGGGGATCGCGCCGCTGTCGTGCATCCACCGTTTATGGTGCTCCGGTGTGAGTCCTCCGGCCCTTCACTGCCATCTGCAGCAACTGTGCCATCTGCCGCCGTGTGCAGCAAAGCGATGTGGGTGGGTTTTCGGGTTTTGTTTTTTTTTTGTTGTTGTTTCAACCATATATATCCAGATGTTTTGTTACTGGATTATTGTCTTCTAGATGCAATATTTGTATTGGTTGATCGAATAAAACGTTGGGGCTAAATGAATCGACCGGAGGCCGGGAAATTGCTCCTCGGTCAAGCCCGATTTCCCCTTTTTTTTTATTGTTGTTCATCTGTATATGCTTTGATTTTCTGTGTTCATTGTGTACTCAGTGTAAAGGGATCAATAAACACATAACTCATTTCTTTGTTCCCTAATTCACAGTTTTAGTACACATTGGATTAACACAAAAAAAAATACAGAGAATACATAATAAAAAAAATGCCTCATGTATATTTTTCCAAATTACACAGCAAGGACACATGCCTCATACATGCCTTAATTCTTCATTTGACTAAAACAAACGTTTGCAAATCATGCATGTAAATTACACAATTTCAGTAAACATATTTTACCGATTCATGTTTTAGGCAAAAAAAAACAAGCATGTAAACATGTGAATCATACAAAAAAAATATAGGCATTCGATTGGCAACTTAGACCAGAGATAAAGACTCTAGGCTCCGCTACCAATGAAGGAAAACATATATCCTGAATAAAATAAATTAGGACACCTACTTGGAGTCCTAGAGCGGAAGCAAGCAGGTCTTGGAGTCCAGGTCTTGATCTACCGGTCGTGAAGGGTTGTCACGGTGTATCGGAGCAACCCCTGTAGTCTCCACAGCCTAAACCTCTCCTCTCTATAGCTGTGTGTATGGTATGTGTGGGTGTAACCTAGCCACCCTATGTATGTAATGTTCTTGGTGTGTGTGCCATAGAACAACATGTATATATAGGAGGCAACTAGGGTTACAAGGTGAGCACCCAACTTATGGGTGGACCTCGTGGGCCCACTACCTCAAGTGGGCCTCCATACAATATAACCCAACAAATAATAAGACGAAAGACAAATCAACTTAACCAATAAACTTACTAAGAGTTTACATGAAGTGACCATGAAGGTTTAAGGTTGTGTCGTGTGAGCGGAGCTCTGGGACGATCATGAAAAATTTGCTCTTTGAGTTTCATACTTATCCTTGGTGGCTTTTGATGTTGACCTTTATTGAGACGCCCGACCCGAATTTACCGTTATTCACAGTAAACACGTGGGACTTTATACTATTATAGAAACCATGCCAGTTAATTTTCTCCAACCAACAATATATTACAAAACCAGTTCACGTCACCAACACACGAAGACTTTATTACATCAAACGAGAAAAGCAGAAAGACAAATACAAACAACAGCAGCGGAAGACTTAACACAACACAATAGCATATAGTAGTAATGCATCGCGAGGTGGATCTGGGACTAGCAGAGGGTGCGCCACAGCTAGCCTCGAACGTACCTGTACTACGCACAGATCAATCTACGTGACCGAGTCACGTAGGCTAGGGGTGAGTCCGAAGTGCTCACCGGGTAAAATCCATAAGTAAAGACTAATATGCAGGCAACCAATAATAACCAAGTCGAATCAGACAGAAGTTCAAACCACTTACCAGAATGTACTCCGTATTATCCTGGACACACTATCCAATTTTATTAGCAGGGCCCCTATCACTAGTTAAATGTTGGTCGTCGCCAGGTAGCCGATCTAGCTAGACCTAGGGTATTCCCCGTAAAACAAAATAAGTAAACCGGCACAGCCAGGGAACGGACACCAAGCACACTTCCCCCAGTGCCAAAATAATAACCAGGTACAGACAGGGAGCGGACACCAAGCACATCTCCCCCAGCACCAAAATAACGAAACAGGACTACCATCAGACTGTTCCAATATTTAACCGTGATACTAAATGTCTAAGTGAATCCATTTTATTATTAACCTCATATCCTGTTGTCCAAATCTTATTAATCAACCCAAGCAGGCTCTCGGCCTCTCCGCTCGACCAAAATAATAAACAACGGTACCCCCAGTACCCAGTATGATCATCAATAACAACGGTTAACAACAGGTAGCACAATCACAACAAACCATTCACAGTCACAACAGTAGTATCATACCAGCAAATACAATTCAAAGTAACAAACAGTAGCCTCATATTATGGGCAACATATTTATATTTACTTATCCTCACCTTAGCCGATATATTCCTCGAGCAACTCGTCCACCGGTTCTGGTTCTTCGTGCTTGTTCACGTTATCAGTTCCTATATACGATTAATAACAAACATATAGTCACACGAACGCACAGTAAATATGATATGCATATGACTTTTATTTCGTTAACCGTACGCAGTTAATATTCCGGTATAATTATTACTTAGAAATATTCCTTCCCAAAATTATATATATCCTTTACCAAAAATATAATATTTTCCAGCTACAATATTATATAGATATATATATATATATATATATATATATATATATATATATATATATATATATATATATATATATATATATATATATATACTATTATATTATTTCTAGGCCCAACTTTTATTTTGAGCCCAAAATAATAGCCCCAAGCCCACTACACTTAACGTTTTAATGCCCAAGTCAAATGACCCAGGCCAAAATTTTGGGCCAATGAGTCAAGCCCATAAGTCAAAGGCCCACTTACTCAAAACTTGGCCTAATTAACCCGTGTCTTCCCTAGTTTTCCCGTGAAGCTCCTGCAACTAACAACCAAGCAGTACTCACCGAACACTACAACCTATTAAAACCTTAAAAATGAGAAGGTATGGTGAGGTGCTAACTCACCTTGTGGCATGGCACTAGTTTCCTTTTCCTACTTGATGTGGTAGGCTAGTGTGGTGGATGATGGTCTCGGGCAGTGGCAGCCGGTCGTGCGCGGATGGAGGGAAAGAAAAGATGAGGAAGAAGAGATGAGAGGGTGATGTGGCAGCGTGGTGTTGGTGAGTTTCCTTTTTTTTCTTTTTTTATTATTAGTATTTTGTATTAACTTGTAAGAAGGCACTTGGGCAGAGCTTGGTTGCAGAAGAAAAGAAGCAAGAAGGAAATATGGGTTTGTGGGTTTTTGTTGGTGAAGAGCAGATAAGGCAAGTAGCCCTGGTGATAGGTAAGGTGTAATGAAGAAGTATTTTTCCTTACCTGGGAAGAACAAGAAAATATCAGACAAGCTTACAGGTGAAGGAGAAGACTTTGCAGGCAGCGGTGTGGACAGAAGAAAATCTGGTGCAGGCGTATCCTACACATTTAAGCGTGTACTGTCCGGACCATCAAATAACTAAAATACCCACTTAACTTTATTTTTGGTCCGTTCTTTTAAGGTTAAACCTGACTTTTCTTAAGACTCCTGGACCCAAAAATTACCAACTCCGGTCCGTAAAATCCGCAGAAAAATCTAGAATGTGGGGCAAGGCTCGGTTTTGGAATCTGATGCATAATTTACCTTGAAATAATTACCCAAGATTATTTTTATTCGGTAAATTATTATACAAAACCTTTTACAGTTCCGGTAAAAATATAAATTTTACCTGGGCTGTTACAGTATTCCCTTCTTAAGGAATTTTGTCCCCGGAATTCATTCCTGGTTCTGAGAAAAATGCGGGTACTGAGATCGCATGTGTTCTTCGACTTCCCATGTGGACTCATTAGCAAAATGCTTGCTCCATTTGACCTTAACCATAGGAATGGTGCATTTCCTTAACTGTCGCACTTCCCTAGCAAGAATCTGTTCTGGCATTTATGTATAGGTAAGATCTTCTGCAACTTCAACATTAACTGGTGTCACAACATGACTAGGATCTGATCGATACCTCCTTAGCATAGAGACGTGGAACACGTCATGAATGCGTGACAACTCTTCAGGCAATGACAACCTGTAGGCCAAAGGTCCGATCTTCTCAACAATCTCATATGGTCCAATATATCTTGGACTCAACTTTCCTCTTTTACTGAATCTGATCACACCTTTCCAAGGTGCAACTCTTAAGAAGACCTTCTCACCAACGTTATACTCCGTCTCACGTCGGTGTTTGTCGGCATAGCTCTTCTGTCGATCTTGAGCAGCTCTCATGCACTGCTTCACTGTCTGGATCTTATCCACTATTTGCTTGACCAAGTCCGGTCCAATGATCAATCTTAAACCTTCTTCATTCCAGCAAACCGGATTTCTACACTTCCTTCCATAAAGAGCTTCAAAATGCAGCATACCAATACTGGAATGATAGCTATTGTTGTAGGCAAACTGGGCCAAAGGCAAGTACTTGTCCCAACTCCCACTGAAGTTGAGTGCACAAGCCCTAAGCATATCCTCCAGTGTCTGTATAGTCCTTTCAGACTGTCCATCCGTCTGTGGATGAAAAGCAGTACTGAAGCTCAGCTTAGTTCCCAATGCTGCTTGTAAACTCTTCCAGAAACGTGACGTGAATCTAGGATCTCTGTCCGAGACTATGGACTTTGGAATACCATGCAGTCTAAAAATTTTAGCAACATACTTCCCCGCCAATGTGTCCATGGTATCGGTTTGGCGGATAGGAAGGAAATGATCTGATTTTGTTAATCGGTCAACAATGACCCAAATAGCATCATGTTGCTTCCGAGTCATCGGTAGCCCAACCACAAAATCCATGGTGATCATCTCCCATTTTCACTCTGGTACTGACAATGAACGCATCTTGCCGGCTGGAACTTGATGCTCAGCCTTCACTTGCTGGCAAGTGATGCATCTTGCAACATACTCAGCTACGTCTTTCTTCATACGAGGCCACCAATAATGGCTCTTCAGATCTTGATACATCTTGGTACTTCCAGGATGCATTGCATATGGTGTCATATGTCCCTCTTCAAGGATCCGATTATGCATATCACCGACGTTGGGTACACATATCCGTTTCCTAAATATCAGTGCACCATCTTCGACTATGCGAAACAGGTCCTCTTTCCCGGTACTTGCTCCTTCCTTCAGCTTGATCAGGTCAGGATCTCCATCTTGTAGCTCTACAATCCATCCTCTTAGGTTAGACTTGACACTCATGTGTGCCAGTAAGGCTCCAGTGTCATCAATTGTCAAGTCAACTCCCAACTTTCTTAACTCGATAAGTGAGGATATCGAGTTTTTAGTGGAAGCATCTTCTGGTTGTCTCCGGCTCAACGCATCAGCTACTACATTGGGCTTTCCTGGGTGATACTTGATGGTACAATCATAGTCATTAAGCAACTCAACCCAGCATCTTTCTCGCAGGTTAAGCTCCTTTTGAGTCATGATGTACTTAAGACTCTTATGATCGGTGAAGATCCGACACTTCTCTCCAAACAAGTAATGTCTCCAAATCTTCAGAGCCAAGATCACAGCTGCCATCTCTAGATCATGTGTCGGATAGTTCTTTTCATGAGGCCTTAGTTGTCTAGATGCATAAGCAATTACTCGACCTTCTTGCATCAGCACAGCTCCTAAGCCAAGACCTGATGCATCACAAAACAGTATATACTCCACTCCGGGCTTCGGTACTGTCAGAACTGGTGCGGTGGTTAGCTTCTTTTTAAGCTCTTCAAAACTCCGTTGGCATTCTAGACTCCAAACAAAAGCTTGCTCTTTCCTTAGTAGCTTGGTCATGGAACTAGCTATTAAGGAAAAACCTTCAATGAACCTCCAATAGTATCCCGCAAGACCAAGAAAACTCCTGACTTCGGACACGTTCTTAGGAGGTTCCCACTCCAAAACAGCTTTGACTTTGGCAGGATCCACCTTTATTCCATCCCCGCTTACTACATGTCCGAGGAAGGAAACTTCTCCAATCCAGAATTCACATTTGCTGAATTTGGCATATAGTTGCTTTTCCCGTAATCTCTGAAGCACTATCCTCAAATGCTCTTCGTGCTCTTCCTTGTTCTTAGAGTAGATGAGGATATCATCGATAAAAACCACAACAAATTTATCCAGAAACTCATTCAGCACCAAGTGCATCAAGCACATGAATACTGCCGGTGCATTGGTCAAACCAAAAGGTACTATGAATTCAAAGTGGCCGTACCGAGTGCGAAAAGCTATCTTCGGTATGTCCTTCTCCGCAATCTTGATCTGGTGGTAGCCTGATCAGAGATCAATCTTTGAAAACATCGTGGCTTCTTGAAGCTGATCGAAAAGATCATTGATCCTTGGTAAATTGTACTTATTCTTGACCGTGACCTTGTTTAACTGTCGATAGTCCACACACATCCACAGACTACCATCCTTCTTTTTCACGAACAATATTGGTGCACCCCATGGTGAGGTACTAGGTCTGACGAACCCTTTTCCCAGTAGTTCGTCTAGTTGCTTCTTCAGCTCCTAAAGTTCTGTAGGTGCCATCCTGTACGGTGCCATCAAGATAGGTGTAACTCCAAGTACAAGCTCGATGGTATACTCAACTTCTCTGTCGGGCGGCAATCCTGGTAGATCGTCTGGAAACACGTCAACGAACTCCTTCACAACTGGTAAATCTTCCGGGGTAGGATCCCGTGTTTCTTCTCCTGTGATGTTAAACAACAGGGCGTTCGGACCATTCGGCTTTATTCTGTAGTCCTGGGTAGCAGAGATACTACATATGGTTGCAGCTCTCCCTATACCGGACAAGATAATTAACCGATCTTCGGTGGATGTTAGCGTCACATGCTTAGCTCGGCAGTCCACCAAAGCTCGATATTTCGACAACAAATCCATGCCTAGGATTATATCAAAACCTCCCATGTTCATAACAATGAGTTGTGCAAGGAAAATTTCGTTCTCGTACACTAACGGTACGTCTTTTCAAACTCTATCTAGCCTTACTATGATGCCTGCGGGTAACCTAACCCTCATTGGCTTTTCTAGCAGCACATCTTCACAGTTATGTTGTATAGCATATGTTTGAGCAATAAAGGAATGCGTAGCTCCGGGATCAACTAATGTGAATGCAACATTATTATGTACTGTAAAGATACCTGCTATCACTTGGGCATCCTCAGGATCCTCTTCTGCGGTGATGACAAAGGCTCTGGGGACAGTTGTACTCTGGTTAGCTCCAGTTTGAGTCCTTGTAGAAGGATTTCCTTGGCTACGATTGCGTCCAGGGGCTCTAGATCCACTTGGCACACTAGCCACAGAGGCTTGAACCGTTGGTTCCGGAGTAGGATTACTGCTCCTCCCGAGCTTCGGGCATGTATTCTGGTAGTGTCCCAGCTCATTACACTCATAACATCTGATAGAAGATAGTGGACGTTTGTAGTTGTTGTTTCCAGAGGTAGTTCCTCTAGATCCACTCCATCCTCCAGTTGAAGCTCCGCGGTTGTTGTTCCAACCACGTCCTTGAGTCACTTGCTGGTACTGTCCTCATCCAGCTACAGGAGCACTAGCAGCAGGTACATATGGCTTCTTGTTCTGACCGGTAGGAACCTGTGGTATAGTTCTCTTCCGGCGGTACTCCTGTTGATCACGCCATATGACTTCAAACTTCTGGGCATCCTTGACCATAGCCTGATAACCATCATATTATTTGCATCCCATGTTAGCTCAAATATTAGGGTGTACATCTCTCCAGAAACGTTGGCATCTGGCATCAGCAGTTGCTACCAGATCTCCAACATACAGGGACAAATGATCGAACTTCCTTTCATACTCTGTCACGGTCATGTTATCCTGACGCAATTCCAGGAATTGACGCTGCATGCGTACCTGAAATTCTTCGGTGATGAACTTGTCCTTGAACATAGCCGTGAACTCCGTCCATGGCATTACAACTGGTTTTGGCAGGTCCCTAGTGACAGATTCCCACCATATTGCTGCTTCCTCCTGGAGAAGAGAAGCGGCATAGTTTTCCCATTGTTCGGTCGCACACTTGAGCTTAAGCATAACCCTATTGATCTGACGTAGCCATTCGTCCGCTTCTCGGGGGTCAGTTTCCCCTGAGAAAATCTCCCCTCCAAGCTTGGTTAGCTTGGTAAAGACAGGGTCGTCAACGGGTCCTTCAGCCGTCTGACGATGTAGGATTTGTGTCATCATATGCATCATCTGTAGTGACATCGGTGCTGGCATTCCAGGTACCTCGTTATATGCGTACGGTGCTCCTCCGTACTGGTGTGGTTGATGTTGTGGTTGATGGTGTGGTTGTTGGTGTGGTTGTTCTACCGACACTTGGTCCTCTTCCAAGTATTGTTGGGCAGCATGATGGTGACCCTCGAACGGATCCATGTCGTTCTACCTATATGAAGATGCATGCATGAGAATTATTTATAACTCATGTGGAGCAGGGTATGTATAAACAACAAACAAGACTCAAAGACCTACTACCTGCTTCAATACCAAAATGAGATGCCCCGACCCGAATTTACCGTTATTCACAGTAAACACGTGGGATTTTATACTATTATAGAAACCATGCCAGTTAATTATCTCCAACCAACAATATATTACAGAACCAGTTCACGTCACCAACACACGGAGACTTTATTACATCAAACGACAAAAGCAGAAAGACAAATACAAACAACAGCAGCGGAAGACTTAACACAACACAATAGCATATAGAAGTAATGCATCGTGGGGTGGATCCGGGACTGGCAAAGGGTGCGCCACAGCTAGCCTCGAACCTACCTCTACTACGCACAGATCAATCTACGTGACCGAGTCACGTAGGCGAGGGGTGAGTCCGAAGTGCTCACCGGGTAAAATTCATAAGTAAATACAAATATGCAGGCAACCAATAATAACCAAGTCACAAAGAATCAGACAGAAGTTCATACCACTTACCAGAATATACTCTGTATTATCCTGGACACACTATCCAATTTTATTAGCAGGGCCCCTATCACTAGTTAAATCTTGGCCGTCGCCAGGTAGCCGATCTAGCTAGACCCAGGGTACTCCCCGTAAAACAAAATCAATAAACTAGCACAGCCAGGGAACGGACACCGAGCACACTTCCCCCAGTGCCAAAATAATAACCAGGTACAGACAGGGAGCGGACACCAAGCACATCTCCCCCAGCACCAAAATAACGAAACAGGACTACCATCAGGCTGTTCCAACATTTAATCATGATACTAAATGTCTAAGTGAATTCATTTTATTATTAACGTCATATCCTGTTGTCCAATTCTTATTAATCAACCCGAGTAGGCTCTCGGCCTCTCCGCTCGACCAAAATAATAAACAATTCAATAACGGAACCCCCGGTACCCAGTATAATCATCAATAACAACGGAGATTCAACATCATTAACAACAGGTAGTACAATCACAACAAACCATTCACAGTCACAACAGTAGTATCATACTAGCAAATACAATTCAAAGTAACAAACAGCAGCCTGATATTATGGGCAACATATTTATATTTACTTATCCTCACCTTAGCCGATATATTCCTCGGGGAACTCGTCCACCGGTTCTGGTTCTTCGTGCTTGTTCACGTTATCAGTTCCTATATACGATTAATAACAAACATATAGTCACACGAACGCACAGTAAATATATATGCATATGACTTTTATTTCGTTAACCGTACCCGGTTAATATTCCGGTATAACTATTACTTAGAAATATTCCTTCCCAAAATTATATATATCCTTTACCAAAAATATAATATTTTCCAGCTACAATATTATATAGATATATATATATATATATATATATATATATTATATTATTTTTAGGCCCAACTTTTATTTTTGAGCCCAAAATAATAGCCCCAAGCCCACTACACTTAACGTTTTAATGCCCAAGTCAAATGACCCAGGCCAAAATTTTGGGCCAATGAGTCAAGCCCACAAGTCAAAGGCCCACTTACTCAAAACTTGGCCTAATTAACCCGTGTCTTCCCCAGTTTTCCATGAAGCTCCTGCAACTAACAACCAAGCAGTACTCACCGAACACTACAACCTATTAAAACCTTAAAAATGAGAAGGTATGGTGAGGTGCTAACTCACCTTGTGGCGTGGCACTAGTTTCCTTTTCCTACTTGATGTGGTAGGCTAGTGTGGTGGATGGTGGTCTCGGGCAGTGGCAGCCGGTCGTGCGCGAATGGAGGGAAAGAAAAGATGAGGAAGAAGGGATGAGAGGGTGATGTGGCAGTGTGGTGTTGGTGTGTTTCCTTTTTTTTATTTTTCTTTTTTTTTATTAGTATTTTGTATTAACTTGTAAGAAGGCACTTGGGCAGAGCTTGGTTGCAGAAGAAAAGAAGCAAGAAGGAAATATGGGTTTCTGGGTTTTTGTTGGTGAAGAGCAGAGAAGGCAAGTAGCCTTGGTGATAGGTAAGGTGTAATGAAGAAGTATTTTTCCTTACCTGGGAAGAACAAGAAAATATCAGACAAGCTTACAGGTGAAGGAGAAGACTTTGCAGGCAGCGGTGTGGACAGAAGAAAATCTGGTGCAGGCGTATCCTACACATTTAAGCGTGTACTGTCCGGACCATCAAATAACTAAAATACCCACTTAACTTTATTTCTGATCCGTTCCTTTAAGGTTAAACCTGACTTTTCTTAAGACTCCTGGACCCAAAAAATACCAACTCCGATCCGTAAAATCCGCAGAAAAATCTAGAATGTGGGGCAAGGCTCGGTTTTGGAATCTGATGCATAATTTACCTTGAAATAATTACCCAAGATTATTTTTATTCGGTAAATTATTATACAAAACCTTTTTACAGTTCCGGTAAAAATATAAAATTTTACCTGGGCTGTTACATTTATGCTATTTATCAAGTATGAAATGTTTTGCTTAAAAATGAATCTAATTAATTTTGGTGTTAAAGATAGAGTAAAAGACATATTTAGGGTCTGTATTATTTCAAAAGTATCGTTCGGGGGTCTGTACTATTTTTTGTCCCTTTTACGGGTCTATACTCTTATTTTTCGTCCCTTTTAGGGGTCTCGGGCAGTCCACGTCATCAGCGTGGCTGCTCGAGACCCTTAAAATGAACGAAAAATAAGAGTACAGACCCGTAAAAGGGACAAGTAATACAGACCCCCAAACAATACTTTTGAAATAGTACGGACCCTATATATGCGAAAACTCGTGTACTAAAAACTACCGTAAAGTCGAACATGGTCATAACTTCTTGTCTGGAACTTGTTTTGGTTCAAATTTGTTTTTCTCATTATTATTTTAACATGGTCTAATGGATAGTATCAGTCTCCAGGCTTATCTCAAAATTTGGAAAATTAGCATAAAACTCGTACGGTAAATTCGAAAATGGCCATAACTTCTCGTCCGAGACTCATTTTGGTTCAATTTTTTTTCGTCTTTCTTATTTTAACATAGTGTAAAGGACAGTATTAGTCTCCACTCTTCTCGAAATCTGAAAAATAACAGAAAACTGATGTACTAACCCCTAAGGAAACGACCGGGAATAGGAAAAGGGCCATAATGAGTTATTAGTTCCAGACGAGAAGTTATAGGGTCCGTACTATTTCAAAAGTATTGTTTGGGGGTCTGTACTTTTTTTTGTCCCTTTTACGGGTCTGTACTCTTATTTTTCGTTCCTTTTGGGGGTATCGGGTAGCCCCGCTGATGACGTGGACTGCCCGAGACTCCTAAAAGGAGAGAAAAATAAGAGTACAGACCCGTAAAAGGGACAAAAAAAAGTACAGACCCCCAAACGATACTTTTGAAATAGTACGGACCCTAAATATATCATTTACTCGTTAAAAGATATATACCGAGTTGTCCTTTTATTTTGGTCGCCTTGTTTAGTGAAATGTGAATGGGGCACCCTTGGTTATCCCTACTAGCAATTCCTAGTTTGCTTTTAAAATTTTAGTAATTTGTCTCAATTTTTAGTACATTTTTAATCGAAAAGGTCGAACACAGGCTTGTTGTTTTTTGCCAGGGAAAAGTTCAATTATTTAATGATGATGCAAAAACTTGTATTCTTAGATGTGTCCTGAAACTATCATGCGAGTAAAGGTGAAACATAATGATGGAAAAGAAGATGAATGGTACAAATTGTTTTGTAAGATTTTCTTAAAATTTTCAGGCAAGTAAAAAATCAAGGTTTTGAAAATCAGACCGGCCTTCGAACCAGAAAAGGTGAAGGTTCAGAGGGGTCTAATCAGGGCCCAACCGAGGTCCAACCGTAAATTAAAATTATATATATGTGTGTGTGTGTGATTAATAATTAAAAAGAAGACATAATACACAATTTTTGTAACAGCCCAGGTAAAAATTTTGGATTTTTACCGGGACTGTAAAAGTCTTTTTACCGTGATCTACTGTTGAATTAATCTTGGGTAATTAATTCAAGGTAAATTGGGAGTTGTTTTTCGAAACCGAGAGTTTTCCCGCGCTCGTGAATTTTCCGTGGATTTTTTGGACCTAAGTTGGTATTTTTCGGGTTTCAGAATTTCTCGGAAAATCACACCGGAAAATAACTAATGGGGTATCAGTTATTTTTTGGTCCGGACTGGACTCGCTTAATAATGCAGACAAGCTGCATTATTAATTAGTCACAGGCTGAACAGTTTAGTTTCCATCTTTATAACCGTGAAGAGAAACCAGGAGAAGGGAAAGAAGAGAAGAAGAAAAAGAAAAAGAGAGGGAAAAAAAAAAAAGAGAGAAAAGAAAGAAGAAGGAAGAAAAAAAAAGAGAGAGAGGGAGAGAAAATGAGAAGAAAAAAAACTGAAACAGAAAAAAGGAAAAAAGGAATAGAGTGAAAAAGAGAGGAAAAGAATGGAAGAAAAAAAAAAGAGATGAAAAAAAAAATAAGTAACACATACCGTTACCGACCACCGTGACCCGCCCTTCACGGTACAGCACCACCACCGGCTTCATCCTTGCGACGCCGCCACCAAGCCGAGGAGACACCGCCGCCCGACGACGCTCCTCCCCTCGCGCGAGACGGCTGCTGCCGACGATGAGAAGGCCGAGTCCCCCACGCAGCCACCGTTCGTCGCTCTACACTTCGTGCCGTCTGCTGCTACGACGACCGACCGAAGCCGTCCTCCAACGACGCCACCACCACACACAGCCTCGCCTCGCCGCCCGTTCTCTCTCCCGCCGCCACTGTCGACCCACACGAGGTGAGCAGAGGATGAAGACGACCCGATTAAGGGTAACCGGGTCGGGTTAGGGCTGTTGTTTTGGGTTGGGCCAGCCGGGTTGGGTCTGGGTTGAAGCTAGTTGGGCCTGGACAGTTGGGCTCACTGTTGGGCGGTTCTGGGCTGGGCATGGACTTACTGTTCATGGCCCAGTCCAGTTTTTTTTAAAAAAGAAAGAAATAATAAATATATATATATGTATTTATTTAGTAATCTGGTATATAATTTTAGAAAAAAGAAAATTATATATTTACTTTGGAAAAATTATGGTTATTTTAATTGTGGTATTTTTAGGAAAATATAAATATATATACTTGGATAAATAATTAAGTAATGTTTTGGGAAAAACTAATATTATTTGGAAAAATATATTTATACCATGAAATAATTTCTGAAATTTTATATAAATATATTATTTTCTCTGGAAAATTATGGTCGAGGAAAAATATATATGTATGTACTTTGAAAATTAAAGTTAATTATATTTTTGTGTTGGAAAAATACTATTATATATATTTAGAAAAAGATAAATACTATATATATTATCTGAAAATATAATTAAGTTATTATTTTACTGGAAGATTAAGGAGATTATAATTTTGGAAAATTATAATTATTTTATGAAAATATTTTGAAAAGTGTTTTAATTAAAGTATGGTACCGAAATTATATTCGGATATACGTACGGTATTATATTTTCGATAAAAGATGATAATAAAGGATAAGAACCGGGATGGGGTATTTCGCAGTTTTGGCATCATAGAATACCGATTATGTGTATTTATGTGTATGTATTGTTTTGTGGTATAGGTTTGGATATCGGGCAGTTTCCCGAGGAGCCGGCGTCGGACCGGTCATTTTTCCGGAGTTGAGTAATCGGCCAAGGTGAGGATGGATTTCCTTCAATATGTGCCTGTATTACTCGGTTATTTTGTTTTGTGGATTATTGCATTGTTGAGTATTGTGTTTGCTGTGGTTTGTCTCGGGATGTTTATCCCATTGTCTAGATTGTTGTCGGGATGTTTATCCCAGTATTTTGATTGGGTTTGAATATTTATTTTCTGTGTCTTTTGGATTAAGTATAAAGGATCAAATAATAAATTGTGACAAGGAAGTCGATCCTTGGTATTTTTGGATGGGATGTCTATCCCGGTATTTTGGTTAGGGATGTTGATCCCTGTGATTTGATTTTAAATGATGATAATATAACTGTCACGTGGTAAGTAGAGGCACGACCGGATGGTTTGAGACTGTTTGTGGTGCCATGATCTAGGTTACTTGTGATGGGCATGTTGATGTCGGTTTAATTGGTATGTTGATCCCTGAGTTTGTTATTGGGATGTTGATCCCGGGTTCTTTTTGATCTGGCACCAGGAACAGGTTGATAACCTGGTACGGCCCTACCTCATCCGTGACGGGGCCCGGAAAGATAAAATTGGAAATTGGAATTTTGTTCGAGTCTTTTGATTTATTTTGGCGGTTTTTGCCTGTTTTTGGGCTTGAGTAATTTTAGTGTGCATATTGATTGTCTTTCCTTCGTCGGTGAGCACTTCGGACTCACCCCTCACCTGCGGGCTTTCATCCCGTAGGATGAGTTATTTGTTGTACTGGTTGGGTGCATTCCAGACAGGCTGCAGCGTTATCCCTTGGACAGGACTTGGATCCATAGTTTGCATCTATGTCACATACAGTGTTTATGTGAGTTATAAGTCTTCCGCTGTGCAGTTATTTGAGTTATTGGGCCATTGGGCCGGTTTTGTTATTTATTGTTGTCTTTATTATGGGCTGTTGAGCCCGGTTATCTGCTGTATACACTGTATGCTGGATTATGTTGGGTTGGGTTGTCACAGTTCCGGTACGTGTTTACTGTGTACGGTAAATACGGGTCGGGGCGTTTCATTTTGGTAGCGGAGCGGGCGTTAGGTCTTTTGGGCAGTCTTTGTGTGTTGTTGTTCTTGTTTACATAGTTCGCTCCAGTTGTTTATTATTTTACATCATTTTAGTTAGTGCATTATGGATCCAGTCAAGGGACGCCAGCTATCGCAGAACATACACGTATGAGGTAAATGATGCCATAAATAAGCGGAAATACAAATATTATTAAATTGCTATTATTTTGATACAAGACAGAAACATTACATTGATATTTTATATTTTTTTTAAAAAAGAAAATACATTTAACGCCTTGGAACGACGTTGACCCTGAAGCTAGTGGGGTCGTTGTTGATGTTGACTTGGATGCTGTCGCTCCACGAGAACCACATACGGCCTCTGCCGTCCTGACCAGGAATCTCGAACCGGTAAGCTTGAGGGAACCGGAGTGGGATGAGACCGTGATCGTCCTGACGTTGCCACTGGGTCTCCTTCAGAAGAACCATGTTTGGTTTGTGTTGGTTCTTCAAGTCCCTCAGAGTACGCGAGAACACCTGGGAACGCCTTGCGACTCCTCTGCAGTTCCACACCAGTAGTCGGGCCTTTGGCCAAGTTACGGGCAGACGAGTTACTCTTGGCATGCTCTGGGCCATCATCGAGAGCTGATAGTAGGTGCTTTGCTCCAGGAAATGGCAAGTGGACTCCAGGTTGAACTCTTGAAGCCTTTCGGAGATGAAGAACATGATGGAGTTTGCCGATCCATAGTAGGAGGTCCTCAGAGTGCCACGGTCCTCTAGGAAGAACACCTCTTCCATTGGAGTGACGAAGAACCGCGAAAAGTAGAGTTCGTCGACAAAGACCAGACGCGGCATCCTGCCGAGCTCGTTCGGTAGCTCTTCAGCACATTCGTTGACCATGCTGTAGGCCAGACGGTTCCTTCTGCCTAGGTTGGCACCTTCGACGAAGAAAACGGATGATGGAGTAGGCATCGTGTTTGGACGAGTGGGTATTTTGTTTTTGAACGTTGTGTTCTATTTGCCTAAGCGTTTTGTTTGCTTTAAAATGCTTTTGATAATTTACACTTCACCGCTCCATCTTTTATACTCTTATGGGAAGCGTGTTTACTGTGTTTGATTTTCAAGATTTTGCCTTTTGAAAGTTTGCCGTTGCTTTCATTTATTACTACGTTACTTTATACGTTTTTTGGGCTACTAAGCCAGTGTTTTTCAGCTCTTTTCTAACACACGATTTTCTAGCGCCCTGGCTACCTTGGCGTTTCTTTTCATGGTTTTACTATATTTTCTTGCATCTTTTATCACATGCATTCGTGACCGTTGAGGCTAGACGGATGGGACCACACCTCGAGTAGAGCGCATGCACGACAAGGTTACAGCTGTTCGGACATCGTGGAGAGATACGAGACCTGACAGACGTTTTGGCTCATGCAGAATTTATGAACAAGTGGGTATCGTTTCTTTCGAGGGACACAAGACGCTCTCGTGATTGTCACCGTTAGCTCCGTATGTCACGTTTCTCGGGATCGGGGATGCTTAGGACCGATTTGCGCGCTGATCATGGAAACATGTTTTGTTTTAATTCCTTTTGTTTTGATTTTGTTAAATGAGTTTTGCTTTTAATTTCTTTATATTTGATTTTATATTCGTATAGTTGATTTTCTTTTTTTTTTTTTGCTTGAGATATTTTATTTTTCTGTTTAACATAAGATTTCGTACATAAGAATTTTGATTTAAAAAGGAAATTTATTTTATTTATTTCATAATAGTTTTACAACATGAGAAGAAGTACTCTATTGAGTTACTTGCTTCTCTAGGTCTTTTACAAGCTTTTGGACATTTTTCACGTGAGGGAAGAGTTCCACGCACGCCAGTTCGATCTGCGCCACCGCCGAGCTGATCTTCTTCAGTGAGACGTTCAGCTGCATCAGTGTCTGCTGCGGAGTGCTGCTTTCAGCCGTCGCCTTGCCCTTTCGATCTTCAGCTTTCTTTCCGGCACGCTTCTTTCGCCGTTTTGGGGAGACGACCATGCGCTCCTTCAGGCCGATGATGTTGGTCTTGAACCGTTTCTTGGGAGGTTCTTCATCGGAGCTTGTCGGGAAGGCAGTGCCACCGATGTAGCTGTTGTTCTCGGAGTCTGAGGTTGTTCGAGATCGGAGTGGAGAGTCCATGACTGTGTGTGAGTATGCCAGTCATGAGGTTTGGCTTTTATAGAGGACGAGATGTCGCTTAAGGGTATAAGCGGTATCTCGGGTTGAGGTTGGACACCTGGCAGAGTGTGCCAGAAGCTTATCGTGGTAGGACCCACGGATAAGACGATGGAAATTCGGGGACGAAATTCTTTTTAAGGTGGGTAGACTGTAACAGCCCGGGTAAAAATTCTGGATTTTTACCGCGACTGTAAAAGTCTTTTTACCGTGATCTACTCTTGAATTAATCTTGGGTAATTAATTCAAGGTAAATCGCGAGTCTTTTTTCGAAACCGAGAGTTTTCCCGCGCTCGTGATTTTTCCGTGGATTTTTCGGACCTAAGTTGGTATTTTTCGGGTTTCGGAATTTCTCGGAAAATTACACCGGAAAATAACTAAGGGGGTATTAGTTATTTTCTGGTCCGGACTGGACTCGCTTAATAATGCAGACAAGCTGCATTATTAATGAGTCACAGGCTGAACAGTTTAGTTTCCATCATTATAACCGTGAAGAGAAACCAGGAGAAGGGAAAGAAGAGAAGAAGAAAAAGAAAAAGAGAGGAAAAAAAAAGAGAGAAAAGAAAGAAGAAGGAAGAAAAAAAAAAAGAGAGAGGGAGAGAAAATGAGAAGAAAAAAAAACTGAAACAGAAAAAAAGGAAAAAAGGAATCGAGTGAAAAAGAGAGGAAAAGAATGGAAGAAAAAAAAAGAGAAGAAAAAAAAATAAGTAACACATACCGTTACCGTCCACCGTGACCCGCCCTTCACGGTACAGCACCACCACCGGCTTCATCCTTGTGACGCAGCCACCAAGCCGAAGAGACACTGCCGCCCGACGACGCTCCTCCCCTCGCGCGAGACGGCTGCTGCCGACGATGAGAAGGCTGAGTCCCCCATGCAGCCACCGTTCGTCGCTCTACACTTCGTGCCGCCTGCTGCTACGACGACCGACCGAAGCCGTCGCCTCCACCACCTGCAATTGTGCCTCGGAACGACGCCACCACCACACGCAGCCTCGCCTCGCCGCCCGTTCTCTCTCCCGCCGCCGCCGTCGACCCACACGAGGTGAGCAGAGGATGAAGACGACCCGATTAAGGGTAACCGGGTCGGGTTAGGGCTGTTGTTTTGGGTTGGGCCAGCCGGGTTGGGTCTGGGTTGAAGCTAGTTGGGCCTGGACAGTTGGGCTCACTGTTGGGCTGTTCTAGGCTGGGCATGGACTTACTGTTCATGGCCCAGTCCAGTTTTTTTGTAAAAAGAAAGAAATAATAAGTATATATATGTATTTATTTATTAATCTGGTATATAATTTTGGAAAAAAAATTATATATTTACTTTGGAAAAATTATGTTTAATTTAATTCTGGTATTTTTAGGAAAATATAAATATATATACTTGGATTAATAATTAAGTAATGTTTTGGGAAAAACTAATATTATTTGGAAAAATATATTTATACCATGAAATAATTTCTGAAATTTTATATACATATATTATTTTCTCTGGAAAATTATGGTCGAGGAAAAATATATATGTATGTACTTTGAAAATTAAAGTTAATTATATTTTTGTGTTGGAAAAATACTATTATATATATTTTAAAAAAAGATAAATACTATATATATTATCTGGAAATTATAATTAAGTTATTATTTTACTGGAAGATTAGGGAGAATATAATTTTGGAAAATTATAATTATTTTATGAAAATATTTTGAAAAGAGTTTTAATTAAAGTATAGTACCGAAATTATATTCGGATATACGTACAGTATTATATTTTCGATAAAAGATGATAATAAAGGATAAGAACCGGGATGGGGTATTTCGCAGTTTTGGCATCATAGAATACCGATTATGTAACAACCCGGGTAAAATTTTAGATTTTTACCGGGACTGTAGAAATTGTTTTACCGTGATTTACTGTGGAATTAATCTTGGGTAATTAATTCAAGGTAAATCGGGAGTCGTTTTTCGAAACCGAGGGTTTTCCCGCGCTCGTGATTTTCCCGTGAATTTTCCGGAACTAAGTTGGTATTTTTCGGGTTCGGAATTTCTCGGAAAATCACACCGGAAAATAACTAAGGAGGTATCTGTTATTTTCTGGTCCGGATCGGGCTCGCCCGTAATACGGACGAATTATATTATTTGAGCCTCACATGTTAAATAGTAATTTTTCATTATAAAATGGAAAAAAGAAAAGAAAAGAGCCAATCAGAATAAAAAGAAAAGAAAAAGAAAAGAAAAAGAAAAGAAAAGAAAAATCAGAAAAATAGGAAAGAAAATAAGAGAAAAGAAAAGAAAATAGAGAAAAAAAAAAGAAAAGAAAACGGAAACCCGGAGTGAACAGTGCCGTCACCCCGAGCTTCCGGTTACTGTACATGTGACGGAGATCCAGGCGGAGTCACGACGCACCACCTACACCATCGTGCTCGCCGTCCCGTCGCCGACCGACCGAACGCCGCCAGCCCCGACTGATTCCGCCACCGGACGCGCGCGCAGGAGGTGTTGACCCGCCGGATTGCCCACGGATCTCACTCCCTCGCAGCCGCCGCCTCAGGCCGACGTCTCCGCGCTGCCATTCCGCCGCCTGAGAAGTCGCCATCGTCCGCCGCGTCTTCTGATGGGTTCACCTTTCCCTCCTCGCGTCTGCCGTCGCGCCGCCAGCGTCGAACCCGCTAGGTAAGCCGGGTTTTGCCCGTTTCCGCGGCCGGGTCGCGCCTTCCTGGGTTGCGATCCGGATCTTCTTTTTTTTTATTTAATAATATATATATATAAATGCTTATATAATTAATTTCTGTTAATTAATTTCTGGAAAAAATATATATTTTTATATTTCGGAAAATATGGTAATTCTGTGTTATGGTTTATGGTTTTGAAATATATATATACTTTGAAAAATAATTAAGTAATGTTTTAGGAAATTAAAAGTAAATTAAATATATATACTTTGAAAAATAATTAAGTTATGGTTAAGTATGGTTTATTGGTGTATGTATATAAATATGTATTTTGTAAATTAAAAGTAATTATGTTTTGTGTAGGAAATTCAATTGTATATATATTTAGAAAAGATAAATACTATAAATGTTTTCTAGAAATTATAAATAGCTTATTATTTTTCTGGAAAATTATGGAGATTAATATTTTGGAAATTATAGTTACTTTATGAAAAATATTTTGAAAGAGTTTTAAGTAAAGTACGATACCGAAGTTATATTCGGAAATACGTACGGATAAATATTTTTGATAAATAGAAATAATATCGAGTAAGAACCGGGATGGGTATGTATCGTAGTATTGGCATCATTGCATACCGAATATGTGCATTTATGTGAGTGTATGTTGATTTATTGTATAGGTTTGGATATCGGGCAGTTTCCCGAGGAGCCGGCGTCGTACCGGTCACTATTTCCGGAGTTGAGTAATCGGCCAAGGTGAGGATGGATTTCCTTCAATATGTGCCTTATTACTCGGTTATTGTGTTTGGTGTTGTTGCATTGTTGGATGCTGTGCTTTTGTTGTGTTTTGGCTCGGGATGTCTATCCCGGTGCTTGTTTGGTATTTTTGGGATGTTTATCCCCGTGTCGATTTTCTGTGTCGTTTGGAATAAGTAAATGGATAATTAATGAATTGTGATGAGGATGTCGATCCTCGGTATTTTGGTTAGGGATGTCGATCCCTGAGTTTGGTTTTTGATGACGGTAATATAATTGTCACGTGGTAAGTAGAGGTACGACCGGATGGTTTGTGACTGTTTTGTGGTGCCATGATCTGGGTTACTTGTGATGGGCATGTTGATGCCGGTTTGATTGGGATGTTGATCCCTGAGTTTGATATTGGGATGTTGATCCCGGGTTCTTTTTGATCTGGCACCAGGAACAGGTTGATAACCTGGTACGACCCTAGTTTACCAGTGACGGGGCCCGGGAAAAATAAAAATTGGATAATGGATTTTATTTGAGTCTTTTCGGTTTTGGGTCGAGTCTTTGGGTTGGGCTGTTTAGCCCGTGTTTTTGACTTGAGTAGTTATAGTGTGCATACTGATCGTCTTTCCATTGTCGTGAGCACTTCGGACTCACCCCTCACCTGCGGGCTTTCATCCCGTAGGATGAGTTACTTTTGGTACAGGTTGATGCATTCCAGACAGGCTGCGACGTTTCCCTTGGACAGACTCGGATCCATAGTTTGCATGTGTCGCATACAGTATTAGTGAGTTTAAGTCTTCCGCTGTGCACTGTTGTTATATTTATTGGGCCAATGGGCCGGTAATGTTATTTACGATGTTTACTATTTTGGGCCGTTGGGCCGAGATATTCTTTTATACACTGTATGCTGGTCCTATTTTGGTTGGGTTGTCACAGTTC
Organism: Turnera subulata; assembly: GCA_028386065.3. NCBI lineage: Eukaryota > Viridiplantae > Streptophyta > Magnoliopsida > Malpighiales > Passifloraceae > Turnera > Turnera subulata. The sequence goes on from JAKUCV010003665.1 coordinate 25,999, forward strand.
CGGCCTGCGTTTACTGTGTACGGTAAATACGGGTCGGGGCGTTTCATTTTGGTAGCGGAGCGGGCGTTAGGTCTTGTTGGGACAGTCTATGTGTGTTGTTGTCTTGTTTGCATAGTTCGCTCCAGTTGTTATTTATTTTATATCATTTAGTTAGTGCATTATGGATCCAGTCAAGGGACGCCAGCTGTCGCGGAACATACACATATGAGGTAATGATGCCATAAATAAGCGAAAATACAAGTATTATTGCTAATATTTTGATAAAAAGGGAAATATTAATATATTGATTGAAAACAGAGAAATTACATTGATACTTGATATTTTACAAAAAGGAAAAAAATACATAGATTTTTGATAATTCATAAAAATAGAAATACATTCAACGGTTTGCAACGACGTTGACACGGAAGTTGTTCGCGTCACTGTTGACGTTGACCGTGACTCTGTCGCTCCAAGAAAGCCACATGCCGCCTCTGTCGCGCTGACCAGGAATCTCGAACCGGTTAGCTTGTGGGAACCGGAGTGGAATCAGACCGTGATCGTCCCGTGGTTGCCACTGCGTCTCCGTCAGAAGAACCATGTTGGGCTTGTACTGGTTCTTCAAGTCCCTCAGAGTTCGCGAGAACTCCTGAGCACGCCTTGCAACTCCTCTGCAGTTCCACACCAGTAGCCGTACCTTTGGCCAGGTTGGAGGTAGCCGAGTCATTCTAGGTATGCTCTGGGCTGTCATTGCGAGCTGGTAGTAAGCACCCTGCTCCACAGTCTGGCAAGTGGACTCCAGGTTGAACTCTTGAAGCCTATCCGAGATGAAGAACATCACAGAATTTGCTGAGCCGTAGTATGAAGTCCTCAGTGTCCCATGGTCCTCTAAGAAGAACACCTCTTCCATGGGAGTGACGAAGAATCTTGAGGAGTAGAGCTCGTCGACAAAGACCAGGCGTGGCATTCTGCCGAGCTCGTTCGGCAGCTCCTCAGCACGTTCGTTGACCATGCTGTACGCCAGACGATTCCTTCTGCCTAGGTTGGCACCTTCGACGAAAAAGACTGACGAGGGAGCAGGCATGTTGTCTCGACGTGTAGTGTTTTCTCTTTTCAGGGTTTTGTGGTTTTGTTTGCTTGAGCGTTGTTTGCTTTTAATTCTTTTGATGAATTACACATCACCGCTCCTTCTTTTATACACTTTTGGGGAGCGTGATTACCGTTTTTGATTTTCAAGATTTGCTTTTTGAATTTTACCGTTGCTTTCATTTAATGCTTTGATACTTTACGCGTTTTTCGGACTACAACGCCAGAGCTTTTCAGCCTATTTCTATTACTTGATTTTCTTCGCTCTGGCTACTTTGTCCTTTCTTTTATGGCCTTTCTATGTTTTTCTTGCATCTTTTATCACTTGCATCCGTGACCGTTGATGCCAGATGGATGGGACCGTACCTTGAGTAGAGCGCATGTGCGACAAGTTCACAGCTGTTCGGATATCTTGGAGAGATACGAGACGAGACAGACGTTTTTGGCCTATGCGGAAAATGTGAACAAGTGGGTAACGTGTCTTTCGAGAGACACAGGACGTTCCCGTGATCTTCGCTGTGTACGTGACGTTTCTCGGGATCGGGGATGGATACGATCGATCCTGAGCGCCGATCATGGAAACGTGTTTTGTTTTAATTTCTTTTGTTTTAATTTTGTCAAACGAGTTTTATTTTTGATTTCTTTATGTTGATTTTGCTTTCTTTTGTTGGTCCAATTTTTAACATATTTATGTTTGATTTTATATTTTTATTGTCAAGTTTTATTTTACTTTGAGATGTTTTATTGTCTATTTAACAAGAGATTACATAACACAAAAATTTTTGATTTAAAAGGAAA
>JAKUCV010003665.1:30282-44022 GCA_028386065.3 Turnera subulata
TCGCATACAGTATTAGTGAGTTTAAGTCTTCCGCTGTGCACTGTTGTTATATTTATTGGGCCAATGGGCCGGTAATGTTATTTACGATGTTTACTATTTTGGGCCGTTGGGCCGAGATATTCTTTTATACACTGTATGCTGGTCCTATTTTGGTTGGGTTGTCACAGTTCCGGCCTGCGTTTACTGTGTACGGTAAATACGGGTCGGGGCGTTTCAGATTATGTGCATTTATGTGTATGTATTGTTTTGTGGTATAGGTTTGGATATCGGCCAGTTTCCCGAGGAGCCGGCGTCGGACCGGTCATTTTTCCGGAGTTGAGTAATCGGCCAAGGTGAGGATGGATTTCCTTCAATATGTGCCTGTATTACTCGGTTATTTTGTTTTGTGGATTATTGCATTGTTGAGTATTGTGTTTGTTGTGGTTTGTCTCGGGATGTTTATCCCATTGTCTAGATTGTTGTCGGGATGTTTATCCAGTATTTTGATTGGGTTTGAATATTTATTTTCTGTGTCTTTTGGATTAAGTATAAAGGATCAAATAATAAATTGTGACAAGGATGTCGATCCTTGGTATTTTTGGATGGGATGTCTATCCCGGTATTTTGGTTAGGGATGTTGATCTCTGTGATTTGATTTTAAATGATGATAATATAATTGTCACGTGGTAAGTAGAGGTACGACCGGATGGTTTGAGACTGTTTGTGGTGCCATGATCTGGGTTACTTGTGATGGGCATGTTGATGCCGGTTTAATTGGGATGTTGATCCCTGAGTTTGTTATTGGGATGTTGATCCCGGGTTCTTTTTGTTCTGGCACCAGGAACAGGTTGATAACCTGGTACGACCCTACCTCATCCGTGACGGGGCCCAGAAAGATAAAATTGGAAATTGGAATTTTGTTCGAGTCTTTTGATTTATTTTGGCGGTTTTTGCCTGTTTTTGGGCTTGAGTTATTTTAGTGTGCATATTGATTGTCTTTCCTTCGTCGGTGAGCACTTCGGACTCACCCCTCACCAGCGGGCTTTCATCCCGTAGGATGAGTTATTTGTTGTACTGGTTGGGTGCATTCCAGACAGGCTGCGGCGTAATCCCTTGGACAGGACTTGGAACCATAGTTTGCATCTATGTCGCATACAGTGTTTATGTGAGTTATAAGTCTTCCGCTGTGCAGTTATTTGAGTTATTGGGCCATTGGGCCGGTTTTGTTATTTATTGTTGTCTTTATTATGGGCTGTTGAGCCCGGTTATCTGTTGTATACACTGTATGCTGGATTATGTTGGGCTGGGTTGTCACAGTTCCGGCACGTGTTTACTGTGTACGGTAAATACGGGTCGGGGCGTTTCAATTTTATATACCAATTTTGATATTTTGGTCAATTTCATACACGTATTTGTTATTGGGTCAATTTAATCAGGAGTTTTCACAATTGGGTCAATTTAATGCATCAGTTTTCAATTTGGGTTAATTTAGTCGCAATGGTCAAAATTGAATGGGATGATTATCTCCCAAATCCTAAACCTTTGAATTTTTTTACAGCTAAGTCCAATATTTTAATAAAACTATATTTGAGTTATATTTCTTTATTAGTTATAGCAAACAAGTACTAAACCTAATTTCCATCAAGTCCTTCCGAAAAATCTAACTTTTTAAAGAGAATTTGTTACATTTTACCCCTTCAGACATTAGATTCAAAACAAAAAAACTCCCTAAATAAAAAATAAAAAAATACCATAAACTTTTTTTTAAAAAAATGCTAATCCTAAAAACATAAAAAAATTAACTTTAAAATCATAAAAATTCTAAAATCTCTAAACCATAAGTCATAAAATCTTAAAATCTTAAACCCTAAAATGCTAAATTTTAAATCTTCAAACTTTAAACCATAAATCCTAAAATCCTAAATTCCTAAATCCTATTCCCTAAAACATTAAAACTATAAACTTTAAACCAAAAAAACTTAAGACCTTACTTAATATCCCAAACTCTAGATCCTAAACCCTAAATCTTAAAGACTAAAATCTTAAATATTAAAACTAAAGCTGTGAAACCTTAAACTCTAAACTCTAAATCTTAAACTATAAAGCCTAAAACCTAAATCCTAAACCTAAAACACTAAATCCTAAATCTTAAATCTTGAACTCTAAAAATTAAAAATCCTAAACCTTAAAACTCTAAACATTAAAATCATAAAAATATTAAACCTTAAATCCTAAAAACCAAAAAACCTCAAACCTTAAGTCCTAAATTCCTACACCATAAATGAAACGCCCCAACGCGTATTTACCAGGCATGGTAAACACGTGCCAGAACTATTCTTATTACAGCAGCAGACAGTACATATGATACAAAATACAGTACAAAGCAAACTCAAATACAGCATCCGTCACCCGATCCCGGGGACCATTATTATAGCAACACACTCCAATCCAATATCAGCAGAAAATATGTAACACAGCAATAGAGGCAGAGTGACACACAGCCTCAAGACATATGATAACACACATAACAACTACAAGGCATATGATAATACAGCAGCGGAATTCTTATAATGAGATGCAGCGGAGGTATGGATCCGGGGTCTGGTGGAGTAGAAACAGCAGCTGGCCGAACCACGTACCTGTACTACGAGCAACTCATCCTACGTGATGAAACCATGCAGGCGAGGGGTGAGTCCGAAGTGCTCACCGGTACAATAATGTACAATCATGGATAAACAGTAATATGCAGGCAAACATAATACAGGGAAAGAAAAACACTAGCAAAAGACAAACAAAGATTCATTTGAAACATGACTGAGCCAAGGCTAAAAGACATTATATAATTTCCAATTATTATCTTCGGGCCCCATCACTGGACAAGCCAGGGTCGTACCTGGTTATTAACGTATTTCGGGTGCCAGATCAAAAGAGAACCCAGGGAAACTCAGCAGTTCAATCAGGCAAATTAATTATAAGAGAAACACAACAGTACTACGTGCAACATATCAAAGGTTATCCATCCTCACCTTAGTCGGTTTTCTTACTCCTGGAAGTCCACGAAAGGTTCCGGCTCTGGTTCCTCGGGAAACCGCTCGTTGTCAACTCCTATATTAAATAATAAAATACGTACACATAAGATGCACATCAATGATATGCAAATGATAACTAATTCCGTAAGCCGTAGAATTAAACACTATTCCCACTCGATTATCGCCTCGGGTCATGTTATCATCATCATTTACCATTTAATTTCAAGTGCCAAAAGAATACTATACATATACCCGGTTATTATTCCGGTATTATACTTTGATAATATCCTTTCCAAAATATTTGATAAAAATAATTATTTCTATTACCTATATTCTTTTCCAAAAGTAATAGCTATCATAAAATATTCTTTCTAGAAATTAGTCACATATGTATATATATTTATATTTCCCGGTAAAACATTTCCATAGTATATATCCTTAGGAGTATTACTATAATTTAATAATTATGTTATAGTCACTTTACTTTCCTGAAAATAGTATATCAAAGTGTTTACTTCGTTTATTTTCACAGATATAATCGTTTACCACATACTTATATTTTCCAGAAAATATAACCCGTAATATATATTTTTTTTCTAGATTTTATATTCCTATTATAATTATTATTTTTTTTTTACCAAATGGGTCAGCCCAAAAACCAAATCCAAAGGTCAGCCTAGGAGCTTGGTCAGGTCTAAGTGCAGGCCCATCTCCATCCTGGCCCAGATCCTAACCCAACCCACCAGCCTGACCCGTGGTGCAGCCGGGTTGACCCTCCTCAAATGGGTCGTCTTCAACCTTGCTCACCTTGGGTGAGTTTCGGCGGCGGCGCAGGAGCAGGAACAGACGACGATGCGAGGGCGGCTGCAGGCGCGGGTCTGACGGCGCAGAGGAGGCCGCAGCGGCAGCACGTCGCGAGGGAGGAAGGGAGGGAGCAGATGGGGCGGTGCTCGGCTATCGGCTGTCAAGCGAGGCAAAGGTGAGGCGACGAGGGTGACGCGCTGGTGGTTGTTGCTGCAGATCGTGTCGGCATCGCGTGAGGTGGGGGCGGCGAGGAGAAGAAGATGGTGGCGGTGATGGCGTGCATGGTGAAGGTGGTCGGTGGTCACGATGGTGTGGGGTGTTTTGTTTTTTTTTTTGTAAATAATAGTAATATTGCAGTGTAGTGAAACTGGGCAGACTTTTGGTGCAGAAGAAGAAAATGGGTAGAACGAAGGCTAGGTGCCTGGTTTTTTTTTGCTTTGCAGAGACAAAAGGCAGAGTTGGGTTTATTACTGAAGCGGCTGAAAAGCATGAGACAAGGAAGCAGGAGGCTTCTTGTAGGAAAAAGTTGATGGAGGAAGCTGAGGAAGAATTTCTTCCTTATCGTGGAAGGAGAAGATTGTCGGGTGCAGCTTCTCTGTGAAGAAGAAGATTCATGTGGCAGGAAGAAAACGTGGTGTAAACGTGTTACACACACTCAAGCGGGTATTGTCCGGACCAGCAAATAACTAAAACACCCACTTTACTTTATTTCTGGTCCGTTCTTTCGAGGTTAAACCTGACTTTTCTTAAGATTTTTGGACCCAAAAAATACCAACTCTGGTCCGTAAAATCCGCAGAAAAATCTGGGACGTGGGGTATGGGTCGATTTCAGAATCTGATGCATAATTTACCCTGAAATAATTACCCAAGATTAATTTCATAAGGTAAATTACTGTACAAAGCCTTTTACAGTCCAGGTAAAAACATAAATTTGGCCCGGGCTGTTACACTAAACTTTAAGACATTAAACCCTAAAACTAAATCTTAAATCCTAAAATCCTAAATCCTAAAATCTTAAACCTTTAACCCTAAACTCAAAATTTTTAAATCCAAAACCATAAAATCCTAAAATTTTAAAACTTAAAACCCTAAATCTTAAAACTCTAAACCAAAACCCTAAACCTTAAAATAAAAAAATTCTAAATCCTAAAATTAGTACCTAAATCCTAAAGTTCTAAGCCTTAAATTAAAAAGCCTCAAATACAAGATTCCTAAAACTAGATTTAGAATTTCAATTTTTTATGGCTATTAGGGTTTGAAAATTAGAGTTTTAGGATTTAAAATTTTAGGATTTTAGGGCTTAGGGCTTAGGTTTTAGGATTTAGGGTTTGGAGATTTTAATTTTTTAGGATTTAGAGTTTAGTATTTTAGGATTTTAACATTTAAAATTTTAGGTTTTAGTGTTTTTAGAATTTAGGATTTAGAATTCAAAGTTTTAAAGTTAGGTTTTTTGTATTTTTAGATTTATTATTTCTTAAACAAAAAAATAAAATTTTAAGATGTTTTAATTTTAATTTTTTTATTTAGGTTTTTTTGCTTTAAATCTAAAATTGAAGGGACCAAAAAGTAACTTATGTGTAACAGCCCGGGTAAAATTTGGATTTTTACCGGGACTGTTAAAGTCGTTATACAGTGATTTACCGAACGAATTAACCTTGGGTAATTAATTCACGGTAAACGGGAGTCGTTTTTTTTTTCGAAACCGAGAGTTTTCCCGCGCTCGGGAGTATCTTCCTAACTAACTGAGCCTCGGTTTTCAGTTCCGAGAGTTGGTCGATGTTCAGGAGGATTAATCGGACTTTTCGAGCCCAAGTTGTATTTTTGGACTCGGGACAGAAAATTCGAAAAGACGGGAGTATCCCTGCATTTACGAGATCCCGATGCGAGAATCCGGACCGGCCGAATGTGGCTTGCCCCGAGGCCACCCTTCTTTCTCCTCTTCCCTTCTTCTTCCCCTTTCCCGGTTACATTTCTTCCTCTCTCCCGGTTTTTCCCAGCCGTGCGGGCCCCACTTCTCTTCCTTCTTTTCTTCCTTTCCTCTTTTTCTTTTTCTTTCTTTTCTCCTTCTCTTCTTTTTCCCAGCCGCCGGCCTCCCCTCTATTTTTTCTTCTTCTTTCTCGTGAAACACCAGCCCTACCCTTCCCTTCAATCTTTTCTTCTATTATTTCTTTGTCTTTTCTTTTCTCTTCCTCCTTATCTCTTCTTCTTCCCCTGCTCGTCTCCTCCCCAATTTCTCTGCACCCTCTCTCTTTCTTCTTCCTCTCCCCTCACTGGAAACCCCCTCTCTTCCTCTCCTCTCTCCCTCACGTTCCCTTTCCCCTGCCATCATCATCTTCATCACTCTTCTTCTCCAACAACCAGAGCCATCCACACTCCCCTGCACCATTTCTTTTTCTTCTTCTCCTCTGTACATGACCCACCGCCGTCAGCCACTCGCCACCGCCTCCCCTGAGATCGCCGTCGATGGCCGTGGCCGATCCTTCTTTTCTCCTCCCCGTCTCCGGCGAGCCACTCGCAAGTGGGCAGCAGAGCAGTGGCCTTTCCTCCTCCCCTCGCCTTGTTCTTCTCGATCTGCCGTCGCGGCGACCGTCGCCATCTCTTCTTCTCTGCCACCAGACGCCCCCACCAGCAGCAAAAATGCCTAACGCCTTCCATCTCACTCCTCTGCCGTCGCCGTTGCGTGGGTAAGATCCGACAACGATCTTTGCCCTTCTCTTATTCGTTGCTCTTTATTTCTTTTCTTTAATCCGATCTTTGTTAGGATGGGCTGATCGATTCTGTTCTGTTGGGTTGTTGTGTTTAAATCGGCTGAGATGTCGATTGTGGGGTTGCTGTGGGTTTGGGTGTTTTGGTTGGTGGATGTGGCTGCGAGGAGGAGCACCGGTCATCGGAGCGTGGCAGTGGGTACGATGATAGGAAGGTTTGGGTGATGTTGGCTTTGGGTTCTGTGAACAGTGTCGGTGGAGCCTTGGTGCAGCCGTGAACAGTAGCGGAGGAGCTTTCCTCGTGTGGTCTACTGCTGTGAACAGTAACCGCGTAAACAGTGTTGGCCGGAATCCGGCAGTCTCGGGTTTATTCCGGCGAAGCCTCGGGATTTTTCCTGCGAGCCCGGAAACCGATCTTTGGGTAATTCCTTGGACTCGATTTATACCATGAGCTCGGGTTTGGGCTCGGTTTGCACACGGACTCGGAATCGGGCCGAACGTGCGGAGGCCCATGTTACCGTGACGTATATGCATTTGACGGAATTAATAACGAAACCGATAGATAAGAGAAATACGTGGACGAATTATATAAATAAGAAGTTAATGATTTAAACTACGGATTAAAGCGATTTGATTTTGGATTTAACTATGTCTAATATATATAACCCGCACATGATTTATTTATGACCACGATATACTTATATAATTTCTTATGTACCGGAACTATGATAATGGCAATGTTATTTTGATGAAATATTATATCAATTATAATATCCCATCTAAAGATTTTATTAGCTATATTAATTTAACGTAGTACGTACGTGTGTTATATTATATAACGAGTTCTGATAATATTATTATCTTTACCCCATTTATAATTATCGGTTATATAACGATGTATGAATTTATAAATATTACTTTACAACATTATGATACGGATAATTTATACCATATACCGTCTATGTAAATTAATTTCCGATGACACTATTCCCATGTAACAGTTTTACTATCGGAAATATTACAAGTAAGATTATTATTGTGTATTTGACGATTTCACTACTTTAATTATTACAACCGTTGTTTACACGGTATTATTTTGGGAAAGATTGTATTATAAAATGCTATCTACTTTATATTACGATATCGGCTACAAATATTTAATGGTTATAAATACCTGCAGCCATGATAGTAATGTTTAACAGAAACAGTTTTAAAACGGGGATGACAACTTAAATTGTGGAAAAAAGCCGAGTAATAGAATAATAGCCAACGACATGCATTGCACTCTTTGATGTGCATTATATGTGATTATATGTTTTGGACATGATATAGGGACAAATAAGTTATATGCTTATGTACCGGATTCAGAGACATACCAGGTGAGGATGGATAAACCTTGATATGTGCCCGTAATGCTGTGTGTGTCTTTTTGTTGTTTGTGTACTTTTATTGTTTGTTTGATCTGCTGGAATGATTGTTGACTGACTTGATTGCTATGGAATTGTTGATGCTGTTGTAGAAACGTGTTAGTCCTGTGTATGTTGTGTTGGAAATATTGTTGAACTGTTTGATGTGACAGATTGGTGATATGAGATTGTTGATTGAGTGAGATTTGGATTAATCTGAGGAAATTGGAAATTGGATAACTGATGAAAGAGTAATGGAATTGGACTGTATTTGAGATGATATATTTGTCACTTGGAAAGTAGTGGTACGACTAGATGGTTAGAGACTAGTTCTGTGGTGTCATGGCCAGAGGGTTTGTTGGTTGGGGTGTTGACCCCGGATTTGTGATATTGGGATGTTGATCCCGGATTTGAGATATTAGGATGTTGATCCCGAATTGTGGTGGGGCCTGGCATCCAGAATTAGTTAATAACCAGGTACGACCCTAGCTTGTCCAGTGACGGGGCCCGGAAGATAAAATTGGTAATAAAAATTAATAAGTATTCTTTGGGTCTTGGCTTGATATGATTTGGTGAGAGTCCTCTGTCGTGTTGTTTGTGTTGATTTCCTCTGTTGTGTTATTTAAGTTATAATCCACTGTTATGTTGTTTGTGATAGATTCATCTGATTTGATGGTTGCATTACTTCGAAAGTATTGCGGTTGAATATATCACTGTTTATCTTTCGTCGGTGAGCGTTTCGGACTCACCCCTTGCCTGCGGAGTTTCATCCCGTAGGATGAGTTGTTTGTAGTGCAGGAACGTACCGGGCAAGCTGAAGCGGACCCTCAGACAGGACTCGGATCCATTAGTCGCATTGGGCTTGCATATGCTATCATGTGAGTCATAAGTCTTCCGCTGTGCATATTGCTGAGTTTTCTGCTGTGTGTATGTTGTGATTGGGCCATTGGGCCGGATGGTTGTTGTTGTTGATGTCCCCGGGGGTTCGGGTGACGAGTTTCATGTTGGGCCGAAGGGCCGGTTTTCAGTTTTGTTATTGGGCTGTTGGCCAATTTATTGTTTTACACACTGTTTGTTGGGCTTATTGGGTTGGGTTGTCATAGTTCCGGCACGTGTTTACTGTGTACGGTAAATACGGGTCGGGACGTTTCATTTTGGTAGCGGAGCGGGCGTTAGGTCTTGTCGGGCAGTCTATGTGTGTTGTTGTCTTATTTGCATAGTTCGCTCTAGTAGTTTAATATTTTACATCATTTAGTTAGTGCATTATGGATCCAGTCGAGGGACGCCAGCTATCGCAGAACATACACATATGAGGTAATGATGCCAAAATAAGCGGAAATATAAATATTATTAATATTGCTAATATTTTGAGTATAAACAGAAATATTACATTGATATTTTATAAAAAGGGAAATAATACATTGATTTTTGATATTATATAAAAAAAATACATTTAACGGTTTGGGACGACGTTGACACGGAAAATGTTTGGATCGCTGTTGACATTGACCGTGACTCTGTCGCTCCACGAGAACCACATGCCGCCTCTGTCTCTCTGGCCAGGAATCTCGAACCGGTTAGCTTGAGGGAATCGGAGTGGGATGAGACCATGATCGTCCCGTGGTTGCCACTGTGTCTCCGTCAGAAGAACCATGTTCGGTTTGTACTGGTTCTTCAAGTCCCTCAGAGTTCGCGAGAATTCTTGGGCACGCCTTGCAACTCCTCTGCAGTTCCACACCAGCAGTCGTGCCTTTGGCCAGGTTGGAGGTAGCCTAGTCATTCTGGGCATGCTCTGGGCTGTCATAGAGATTTGGTAGTATGCACCTTGCTCCACAGCCTGGCAAGTGGACTCCAGGTTGAACTCTTGTAGCCTCTCGGAGATGAAGAACATCACGGAGTTTGCCGATCCGTAGTAAGAGGTCCTCTGCGTTCCATGGTCTTCTAGGAAGAACACCACCTCCATGGGAGTGACGAAGAATCTTGAGGAGTAGAGCTCGTCGACGAAAACTAGACGTGGCATTCTGCCGAGCTCGTTCGGTAGCTCTTCAGCACGTTTGTTGACCATGCTGTAGGCTGGAAGATTCCTTCTGCCGAGATTGGCACCTTCGACGAAGAAGACTGAGGAAGGAGCAGGCATGTTGACGTGTAGTGTTTTGCTTTTCAGAGTGTTGTGGTTTTGGTTGTCTGGACGTCTGATTGCTTTTAAATGATTGATGATTTACACATCACCACTCCTTCTTTTATACTCTTATGGGGAGCGTGATTACCGTTTTTGATTTTCAAGATCTTGCCTTTTGAATTTTACCGTTGCTTTATTTAATGCTTTGTTACTTTAAGCGTTTTTCGGACCCATGCCAGAGTTTTTCAGTCTATTTCCATCACATGATTTTCTTTCGCTCTGGCTACCTTGTCTTTCTTTCCATGGTCTTGCTATATTTTTCTTGCATCTTTTATCACAAGCATCCGTGACCGTTGAGGCTAGACGGATGGGACCGTATCTCGAGTAGAGCGCATGTGCGACAAGCTCACAGCTGTTCGGACATCGTGGAGAGATACGAGCTTTGACAGACATTTTGGCTTATGCAGAAAATGTGAACAAGTGGGTAACGTGTCTTTCGAGGGACACAGGACGATCCCGTGATCATCAACTTGCCAGCTAATGGATGTCTTCTTCACGAGGTTAACCGACGTCACCGTTAACTGTACGTGTCACGTTTCTCAGGATTGAGAATGGACACGATCGAACTAGAGCGCCGAGCATGAAAACATATCTTGTTTTAATTTCTTTTGTGTTGATTTTGTTAAACGAGTTTTGTTTTGTTTTTAATTTCTTTATGTTGGTTATAATTCGTTTTATCGGTCCTGTTTGTAACATCATTATGTTCGATTTTATTCATGGCGGTTTTGTTATGTTTTAAATATTTTGTTTCTTTTCAGTTAAATATGAACTTTCATATCTTAATAAGAGAATTCATAATCTAAGAGATTTGATTTCAAAAGAAAACTCATTTTATTAATACATAACAGTTTTACATCGGAGAAGAAGTACTCTACTGAGTTACTTGCTTCTCTAAGTCTTTTACAAGTTGCTGGACGTTCCTCAGGTGAGGGAAGAGCTCCGCGCACGCCAGTTCAATTTGTGCCACCGCCGAGCTGATCTTCCTCAGGGAGACGTTCAGCTGCGTCAACTTCTGCTGCGGTGTGCTGCTTTCAGCTATCGCTTTGCCTTTCTTGTCCTCAGCTTTCTTGCCGGCACGCTTCTTCCGTCGCTTTGGGGAGACCACCATGTGCTCCTCCAGGCCGATGATGTTGGTCTTGAACCATTTCTTTGGAGGCTCTTCATCGGAGCTTGTCGGGAAAGCTGTGCCGCCGATGTAGCTGTTGTTCTCGGAGTCTGAGGTCGTTCGAGAACGGAGTGGAGAGTCCATGGCTGAGAGTGAATGTCTCAGCTATGAGGTTTAGTATTTATAAACGGATGAGATGTCGCTTAAGGGTATAAGCGGTATCTCATGTTGAGATTGGACACCTGGCAGAGTGTGCCAGAAGCTTATCGTGGTAGGACCCACGGATAAGACGGAATTTCGGGGACGAAATTCTTTTTAAGGTGGTTAGAATGTAACAGCCCGGGTAAAATTTAAATTTTTACCGGGACTGTTAAAGTCGTTATACAGTGATTTACCGAACGAATTAACCTTGGGTAATTAATTCACGGTAAACGGGAGTCGTTTTTTTTCGAAACCGAGAGTTTTCCCGCGCTCGGGAGTATCTTCCTAACTAACCGAGCCTCGGTTTTCAGTTCTGAGAGTTGGTCGATGTTCAGGAGGATTAATCGGACTTTCCGAGCCCAAGTTGTATTTTTGGACTCGGGACGGAAAATTCGAAAAGACGGGAGTATCCCTGCATTTACGAGATCCCGACGCGAGAATCCGGACCGGCCGAATGTGGCTTGCCCCGAGGCCACCCTTCTTTCTCCTCTTCCCTTCTTCTTCCCCTTTCCCGGTTACATTTCTTCCTCTCTCCCGGTTTTTCCCAGCCGCGCGGGCCCCACTTCTCTTCCTTCTTTTCTTCCTTTCCTCTTTTTCTTTTTCTTTCTTTTCTCCTTCTCTTCTTTTTCCCAGCCGCCGGCCTCCCCTCTATTTTTTCTTCTTCTTTCTCGTGAAACACCGGCCCTACCCTTCCCTTCAATCTTTTCTTCTATTATTTCTTTGTCTTTTCTTTTCTCTTCCTCCTTATCTCTTCTTCTTCCCCTGCTCGTCTCCTCCCCAATTTCTCTGCACCCTCTCTCTTTCTTCTTCCTCTCCCCTCACCGGAAACCCCCTCTCTTCCTCTCATCTCTCCCTCACGTTCCCTTTCCCCTGCCATCATCATCTTCATCACTCTTTTTCTCCAACAACCAGAGCCATCCACACTCCCCTGCACCATTTCTTTTTCTTCTTCTCCTCTGCACATGACCCACCGCCGTCAGCCACTCGCCACCGCCTCCCCTGAGATCGCCGTCGATGGCCATGGCCGATCCTTCTTTTCTCCTCCCCGTCTCCGGCGAGCCACTCGCAAGTGGGCAGCAGAGCAGTGGCCTTTCCTCCTCCCCTCGCCTTGTTCTTCTCGATCTGCCGCCGCGGCGACCGTCGCCATCTCTTCTTCTCTGCCACCAGACGCCCCCACCAGCAGCCACCATGCCTGACGCCTTCCATCTCACTCCTCTGCTGTTGCCGTCGCGTGGGTAAGATCCGACAACGATCTTTGCCCTTCTCTTATTCGTTGCTCTTTATTTCTTTTCTTTAATCCGATCTTTGTTAGGATGGGCTGATCGATTCTGTTCTATTGGGTTGTTGTGTTTGTGTGTGAACCGGCTGAGATGTCGATTGTGGGGTTGCTGTGGGTTTGGGTGTTTTGGTTGGTGGATGTGGCTGCGAGGAGGAGCACCGGTCATCGGAGCGTGGCAATGGGTACGATGATAGGAAGGTTTGGGTGATGTTGGCTTTGGGTTCTATGAACAGTGTCGGTGGAGCCTTGGTGCAGTCGTGAACAGTAGCTGAGGAGCTTTCTTCGTGTGGGCTACTGCTGTGAACAGTAACCGCGTAAACAGTGTTGGCCGGAATCCGGCAGTCTCGGGTTTATTCCGGCGAAGCCTCGGGATTTTTCCGGCGAGCCCAGAAACCGATCTTTGGGTAATTCCTTGGACTCGATTTATACCATGAGCTCGGGTTTGGGCTCGGTTTGCACACGGACTCGGAATCGGGCCGAACGTGCGGAGGCCCATGTTACCGTGACGTATATGCATTTGACGGAATTAATAACGAAACCGATAGATAAGAGAAATACGTGGATGAATTATATAAATAAGAAGTTAATGATTTAAACTACGGATTAAAGCGATTTGATTTTGGATTTAACTATGTCTAATATATATAACCCGCACATGATTTATTTATGACCACGATATACTTATATATTTTCTTATGTACCGGAACTATGATAATGGCAATGTTATTTTGATGAAATATTATATCAATTATAATATCCCATTTAAAGATTTTATTAGCTATATTAAGTTAACGTAGTACGTACGTGTGTTATATTATATAACGAGTTCTGATAATATTATTATCTTTACCCCATTTATAATTATCGGTTATATAACGATGTATGAATTTATAAATATTACTTTACAACATTATGATACGGATAATTTATACCATATACCGTCTATGTAAATTAATTTCCGATGACACTATTCCCATGTAACAGTTTTACTATCGGAAATATTACAAGTAAGATTATTATTGTGTACTTGACGATTTCACTACTTTAATTATT
>JAKUCV010003665.1:44411-55827 GCA_028386065.3 Turnera subulata
TGTTGTGTTGGAAATATTGTTGAACTGTTTGATGTGAAAGATTGGTGATATGAGATTGTTGATTGAGTGAGATTTGGATTAATCTGAGGAAATTGGAAATTGGATAACTGATGAAAGAGTAATGGAATTGGACTGTATTTGAGATGATATATTTGTCACTTGGAAAGTAGTGGTACGACTAGATGGTTAGAGACTAGTTCTGTGGTGTCATGGCCAGAGGGTTTGTTGGTTGGGGTGTTGACCCCGGATTTGTGATATTGGGATGTTGATCCCGGATTTGAGATATTGGGATGTTGATCCCGAATTGTGGTGGGGCCTGGCATCCAGAATTAGTTAATAACCAGGTACGACCCTAGCTTGTCCAGTGACGGGGCCCGGAAGATAAAATTGGTAATAAAAATTAATAAGTATTCTTTGGGTCTTGGCTTGATATGATTTGGTGAGAGTCCTCTGTCGTGTTGTTTGTGTTGATTTCCTCTGTTGTGTTGTTTAAGTTGTAATCCACTGTTATGTTGTTTGTGATAGATTCATCTGATTTGATGGTTGCATTACTTCGAAAGTATTGCGGTTGAATATATCACTGTTTATCTTTCGTCGGTGAGCGTTTCGGACTCACCCCTCGCCTGCGGGGTTTCATCCCGTAGGATGAGTTGTTTGTAGTGCAGGAACGTACCGGGCAAGCTGAAGCGTACCCTCAGACAGGACTCGGATCCATTAGTCGCATTGGGCTTGCATATGCTATCATGTGAGTCATAAGTCTTCCGCTGTGCATATTGCTGAGTTTTCTGCTGAGTGTATGTTGTGATTGGGCCATTGGGCCGGATGGTTGTTGTTGTTGATGTCCCCGGGGGTTCGGGTGACGAGTTTCATGTTTGGCCGAAGGGCCGGTTTTCAGTTTTGTTATTGGGCCGTTGGCCAATTTATTGTTTTACACACTGTTTGTTGGGCTTATTGGGTTGGGTTGTCATAGTTCCGGCACGTGTTTACTGTGTACGGTAAATACGGGTCGGGGCGTTTCATTATGCCCTAAAAAGTTAAATTTGACGGAAGGTCTTAACAAGAACTAGGTTTGGGACTTGTTCTCTGTAACTAATAAAAGAATATGACTCAAATGAGGAGTTTCTTTAAAGAAAAGGATTCAGTTGCGAAAGACATAAAGGCTCAAAACGCTCCCTTTCAATTTTAACCACTATGGCTAAATTGACCCAATTTTGAAAAATGATGTATTAAATTTACCCGATTGTGAAAGCTCATACATTAAATTGATCCAATGACAAATTCCTGTATGAAATTGATCAAAATATAAAAATTAGTATATAAAATTGGGTATTATGGCTAATAAAAAATAAAATATATGTAGATTATGATATGCTAAAGTGTAAAATTTTTTGTAATATAAAATTCAGATAGGAATAGTGATAAATTAATTTAATAAATATTAAATACATGTTATTAGAAGTTTTGAAAAAGAATTCTAAGTTGTTGACACGGGAAAACCGGGTCCGGTTTGAACACTTCAACCAAATCGAAAAAACCGCCCAGTCAAACCTTATGCACAGAAAATCTCATTTTTAAGGTTCTTAAAAACTGGATTGACCACGGCTAACCCGGTTGAACCGACAATCCGGTCCGGTTTTCACAACATTATTTAAAATTATGTCTTGAATATTCATCCATAGCTAACAAGCCAGAGGATAGGTCATAGTTGAAGTATATAAATAATCATTATAAATCCGTACACAGAAGTTGTTTGACAATGATATGAGAAAATTAAGAATAAAAAATTTATCCCAAACTCTACATCTTTTACTGGCCAGCAAAATTTCATACTTCTGTCGAATTGTTTGGCATTTCCAAGGTGCTTCCTTTCCCAGTGTAACTTATATGACAACAAATAATTTTTTTTACGGAGGGAAACACATAAACTTATATTGATAGATATTTGGCACACAGCACATAGCAAGTTTGTAAAACGAAAAATTGGAACACAGCATCATAGACTTTGAATGATCTAGACATGAAAGGGAGAACGGAACTAGATCCTTGCAAGAAACCAATAAGATAAAGAACATTAAGAGCACACATGCTTGAAACTACAACAACAACAACCTACATAGAAAACTCTTGTTGTTTAATTATTCCAACGGAATCCTATTTGGGCATCGTCCTCGTGTTTATCATCTAATATCTATTTTCTTTCTAGTCTATACATATATATATAACTCAGTTTTTAGGTATTTTGACATTTATCATTCCTATAATTAAGGAACACAAATTTGTGTGCTACATCTGGTAACTGAGTAAAAGGCTATTTTTTGAATTATGGCTTCTAAGTTTTTCCTATTTTTAGGGTTTTGTTATCTGTCTTCTTCTCTTTCTCATTCTTCGTTGTTTCTTTTACTTTCCTTCACTCTCTCTCTTTCTGCCGACACTCCCTCAAAGAGAAAAGAGGGGACAAAATTTTCTTATCTTCAACCCCTCACCAATGTCAGTTTAATAAAAAACAAAAACGGATTACCACCCAGATCAACCGGAGGAGAAGGATTGGAGTCGAGTTGTGAGTCGATGGTGACGAGTGGTAAGCAATACCAGCAGCATCATCATTTTACTACTCGGTATCTGCCCAGGGATGCAAGTCCTGGAGGATATATGTGTTGTGAGCAGTCCAGCCCAACAGCAGGAGGTGGGCCAAGGAATTGTGAATGAGGTGTGGATGGATCCAACTTCTCCAGTTGTACCAACCCGAAGGAGTGAACGCACCAAAATATCTTCCAGAAGACTAGACGGTTATGCATTGGGATAATTGAGGATAGGAATGAAACAGAGAATGCGAAGAACGTGGGAAAGGCGTGACTACAAATAGAGACAATAGAATTTGGTATAGGCAGACAAGTAATAGAATAGAAATTTCATCTTTACTTCACCCCCTTTCTTTGTTTTTGTATTGGGAATTTGGAGTTATTTCCTTTCTCTTCTGCTGTATTTTCCTTTTATCTTCAATAAAATCGATTACTCCTCTGAGAGTAACCTTCCCTAGCTCTTATTGTGTAGCTTTCATAACAATTTGGTGCTTTCATTGACCCTCTCCATCTATGGCAGAGGGCACTCGTTTTCGACTCCTGGAGGAGACGGTGAAAGCTACGCAGGAAGCACACAAAACTACCCAAGAAGTTACCACTCAGCTGCGCAAAGACGTGGATGGCATCGCTGGCTCCTTGAAGGAAATTCTGGGCAAGCTTGACAAGCTTCAGCCCTTGGCTTCATCACCAGTAACTAACTCTTCCTCTCGTCTCCCAACATCCCCACCTGATGTCCCCGATTTCAGCCCACTCGATCGCCATAAACCGGCACCCGTGGAGCTTTCCCGTTTTGACGGTTCCAATCCGGATCTATGGGTGTTTCTGGCCCAGCGCTATTTTGACTTCTACAACATTCAAGAGGAAGAGCGGTTGACGATTGCATCATTCTACCTGACGGATCTGGCCGCCGAATGGTTTCTATGGATGCATCGCAATAAACAACTGGCTGGATGGGATCATTTTTGTGCCGCTGTCATCAAAAGATTCCGATCAAAAGATTTAGAATCGCCTGAAGGGATGATCGCAAAAATCCAGCAAACCTCGTCGGTAAGTGACTATCAGAGCCGGTTTGAAGCTCTCATGAACAAAACCATGTATCTACCGCCTCTATTTTTGGTTCGTTGCTTTGTCTCTGGGTTAAAACCCGAAATCAAAACAGAGGTGTTAGTAGCCCAACCCACTGAATTAGAAGAAGCATTTCGCTTGGCCCATTTGCACGAGCAACGCCTGGCCCTATCTAAGGGGATTTACAAGCCCACTGTGACTCATCAACCAGCTTTGTTGCCTACACCCAAAACGCCCTCGTTTCAGCCTACTCCTCCAAAAACACAAAATCCCTTGCCGAGCCCTCGCCCCCCCCCCCCCCCCCCCCCCCACTTTCGTCGCCTCAGCCCTACAGAGCTTGCCCAGAAACGTGCTCAGGGCCTTTGCTATAACTGTGACGAGAAGTTTGTAGCCGGTCACAAATGCAAGGCCTTACCCCAGCTATTGTTTATTGAAGATGATGGCGAAACCGAGTCAGATCCTCTATCAGATGCTACCCTTGCCGAGAATCTTCAAGTGGCAGAAGTCCAAGCCCAGTCCACCATCTCTTACAATGCCATGGCGGGAGGCTGTTCCATGGCAACCTTGCGTTTCACTGGGACAGTACAGGGTACCGCCGTACAGGTTCTGCTGGATGGAGGGAGCACCCACAATTTTGTGCAGCCTCGCATTGTCAAGTTTCTCCGCCTTCCAGTTCAATCAATACCTCAATTTTCGGTCATGGTCGGTAGTGGTGAACGATTACTATGTTCGGGAGTCGTCAAGCAGGTTCCCCTGATTATTCAAGGCACTCACCTTACCCTGGATTTTTATGTGTTGCCTATTCATGGTTGGGATATGGTGTTAGGAGTTTCTTGGTTATCCAGCTTAGGGCCAGTGGTCACAGATTACGGTACAGCCAAGTTTCAGTTTGAGCAAGACGGACACAAAGTCGAATGGCAGGGGGAGCTTCCTTCAGTCCAACGGATTCAATTCAATACCCTGCGCAAATTGTGTTCAACTGATGCAGTGGCAGCTTATTTCCAGTTGACAGCAGAACCCTACACTCCTATAATTCCTAATCATCCACCTGATCTTGCTGCCCTTTTAGCTGAATTTGAAGATGTTTTCACCAAACCAACAGGTTTGCCTCCTCCAAGGCCTAGTGATCATAGTATTCCCCTCATTACTACTACTCCAGTCAATGTTAAGCCGTACCGCTACCCTCATTTCCAGAAGCAAGAAATGGAACGTTTAGTGGCAGAAATGCTTCGGGATGGGATTATCAGACCAAGTACCAGCCCATACTCCTCTCCTGTTCTTTTAGTCCGAAAAAAAGATGGAACGTGGCGGTTTTGTGTTGATTATAGGGCATTGAATGCAGTCACTGTCCGCGATCGGTTTCCGATCCCATCTATTGATGAGCTATTCGATGAACTTCACGGGGCCTCTTTTTTCTCTAAGTTGGACCTCCTAGCCGGGTACCACCAAATTCGAATTAAGGCTGAGGATGTGGGCAAGACGGCTTTTCGGACACATGATGGCCATTACGAGTTTCTGGTAATGCCTTTTGGCTTAACCAATGGCCCGTCTACCTTTCAAGCCCTGATGCATTCAGTTCTAAGACCGTTCTTACGGCAATTTGTCCTGGTTTTTTTTTGATGACATACTAATTTACAGCCCCTCCTGGGAAACACACCTTGACCACCTACAACAAGTTCTCCAACTGTTGCGAACTCAAAAGCTAGTCGCCAAACCCAGCAAATGTGTCTTTGGCCAAACCTCCATTGGGTATTTAGGCCATGTTGTGTCCAAGCAAGGCATTTCGGTGGATCCAGAAAAGATTGTGGTGATCAAGCAATGGCCTGTCCCTTCTTCCACTAAGGCCGTCCGAAGTTTTTTGGGTTTTGCGGGGTACTACCGGCGTTTCATTCGCAATTATGCTCACATCGCTGCCCCACTGTCTGATTTGCTTAAGAAAACAGATTTCCAGTGGTCTGACAAGGCAGCACATGCTTTCACTACTCTTAAACAGTTATTGAGTAACACTCCAGTACTAGCACTTCCTGATTTCTCTCAACCTTTTGTCTTGGAGACGGACGCTTCAGGAATTGGTATCGGAGCAGTCCTTTCGCAGAACAAGCACCCAATTGCATTCTTTAGCCAAAAGTTGCGTCCACGAATGCAACGAGCTTCCACCTATTTTCGTGAGATGTACGCAATTACGCAGGCGGTAGCCAAATGGCGTCAATATCTCCTCGGGCGCAGATTTCAGATCCTGACAGATCAGCATGCTCTGAAGAATTTAACTGAGCAGGTGATTCAGACCCCGGAACAACAAAAGTGGCTCTGCAAGTTACTCGGGTATGATTTCGAAATTCTGTACCGCCCAGGCAAAAACAACATTGCGGCAGACACATTGTCCCGAATTCCAGCTGCATCTCTCTTGGCTCTTACGGGTATCACTCTCACCATTGTCCAGCAGCTTAAATCTGCAAACCAAATGCATCATGAATTACAGCAGCTACAGCAGCGCCTTTCTCAAAGTGCTGCATCACTAGCGGGGTTTCAATTCAAAGAAGGGTTGTTGTTATTCCGGGATAGATTGGTGGTTCCCTCGGATTCTCCTCTAAGGCGATCTTTGTTTGAAGAGTTCCATGCAACGTTGCTGGGGGGTCACGCGGGTATTACTCGCACTTTTCATCGCCTTGCAGCAAGCTTTTATTGGAGAACAATGCGCAAGGATGTCACGACATGGGTGGCTGAATGTCAGGTATGCCAACAGATGAAACATTCCTCTCTCAGTCCAGCTGGGTTGCTTCAACCATTGCCCATCCCAAACTTGGTTTTTGAAAGTGTTTCTATGGACTTCATCACAGGACTGCCTTTATCCCAGGGCAAGTCCGCAATTATGGTTGTCATTGATCGCCTTTCCAAATATGGGCATTTTACTGGGCTGAAAGGGTCTTTCACCAGTGAGGATATAGCCAGAGTTTTCATCTCTGATATTATTCGACTACATGGTATTCCTGTTTCTATCATTTCCGATCGTGATCCACGCTTCATGACGAGTTTCTGGAAAGAGATACATCGACTCCATGGCACTACATTGGCACAAAGCACATCGTACCACCCACAAACCGATGGCCAGACCGAAGCTCTGAATAAGTGCTTGGAGCAGTACTTAAGGTGCTTTGTGGCCTGGATGTCGATGCTTCCTTGGGCTGAGTACTGGTACAACTCTGCTTACCAGACAGCTGCCAAAATGACTCCCTTCGAGGCTCTGCACCGCCGAGTGCCACCGGCTATTATTCATTATGTGCGGGGTTCTTCTGGGAATGCATTAGTAGAGTCTCAGATGCTTCATAGGGATGAGGTTCTGCGCCGTCTCAAGCAGAATCTACATATGGCACAGGATAGGATGAAGCTGTATGCTGATAGGAAGCGACGAGAAGTGCAATTTGATGAAGGGGACTGGGTGTATGTCAAATTACAACCTTATCGACAAATGTCTGTCCGATTAAGCCGTCACAGCAAGCTCGGGAGACGGTATTTTGGACCCTTTAAAATCATTAACCGGGTGGGTGCTGTCGCATATAAGCTCGACCTTCCAGAGGCGGCTAAAATTCATCCAGTTTTTCATGTTTCCCTCCTTAAGAAATGTCAAGGAGTTCCCGAGCAGCAGATCACCCCACTCCATTTGGTGGATTCAACCTCTACAATGATTTTAACACCAGTGGCAATCTTAGACAAACGCACAATCAAAGAATGTGATTCCCCTGTGGAGCAGTGGCTCGTCCGCTGGGATGGCCTTCCAGAATCCGCGGCAACATGGGAAAACAAGCGTGACCTGTTAAAGCGTTTCGCTTCTCTGAACCTTGAGGACAAGGTTCAAAGAGGGGATGGGGGTATTGTTGTGAGCAGTCCAGCCCCACAGCAGGAGGTGGGCCAAGGAATTGTGAATGAGGTGTGGATGGATCCAACTTCTCCAGCTGTACCAACCCGAAGGAGTGAACGCACCAAAATATCTTCCAGAAGACTGGACGGTTATGCATTGGGATAATTGAGGATAGGAATGAAACAGAGAATGCGAAGAACGTGGGAAAGGCGTGACTACAAATAGAGACAATAGAATTTGGTATAGGCAGACAAGTAATAGAATAGAAGTTTCATCTTTACTTCACCCCCTTTCTTTGTTTCTGTATTGGGAATTTGGAGTTATTTCCTTTCTCTTCTGCTGTATTTTCCTTTTATCTTCAATAAAATCGATTACTCCTCTGAGAGTAACCTTCCCTAGCTCTTATTGTGTAGCTTTCATAACAATATGTTTGATTTTGTTTGTATTTTGCTTTTTTTTTTAATTACTTTTCCATGTAGTCTGTATCTTATGGATGTGCATTCCTTATTGGGAAACAATGGGTTCTTGAGATTATGGCGTCTCAAGGATTTGCATAGGAGAGAATGGGTTTGGATCTAGAATCTGGATGTCTTGGCCATCAGTTTGGTAGATCCATTCCTCTTGTCTTTGCTTTGGTTAGAATCTGAACAAGTCTTGCTTGTCAGGACCAACATAAAGTTTCTAAATGGGGCCATGAAGTCGATTTAGATGAAGGTATATTGTTTCCTTTTCATTTTCATGTCCCTATCAATTATTTTTAGAAATAATTCGTTATTGATCTTGCAACTAATGTCCTAATCTCAGGTTAAACAAAGAGAAAATAGGACAAGATGCCCTGAAAATTATTGAGCTCCTCTCCATTTCGCTGCAGACCACAGGTTTGTCTTTTAGATCCGTGGGAAAAATTGGTATTGTACTTCTTTTCTTTTTATGGCAAGAGAGAATAAATCTTTCAATAGTTTTGTTGATTTCATGTTTTTTCATACTCTCCACTAAATAAAGATTTGCTTCGAATGCAGCCAACCATGCTTTGGTAATAAAACTTTCGGTACAGCCAAGAAGCCACTCAGGAGAAATCTGAAGCCATAGCTGTGGGATCTCTGTTTGTTGTTCTTGGTCATGGGAGATATTGGATATGATGTGTAATCTGGTTTAATTAAAAAAAATGTCATATAGTTATGATTAATTATTCAAAAGTAACTGTGAATATTCCACATAAATAAATTAACTGTAAATATCATTTACGAAGAAAGAAAATCGACATATAAAATTGAGACATAGAATTGTATAATGCCAAATTAATTACATTCAAGATCTATCGATAACGTAAATAGATCATTCTAAATTACTAAAACAAATTTAATCCGATTTAGTTCCATAGTAAAGAGACTGGTTCCGCATTAAGAAATAATTTTATAATAAAATAAATTGTAAAAATCAAGACCAAAAGTGCTATAGAAGATAATTCCATAAAGAAAATGGAAATAATTACATAAACTAAGGTGCCATTCATTTTTTAAACTATATTACTCTCAAACTTTTATTTTACAAGTTTTAAATCATATAATTTACTTAAGAGTTTTTGAATTTATAAGTACAGCTGCCCGTCAAATAATAAAAATTAAAAAGTTGATGTTTCATTTGCTATTTTATTATAAAATAAGTCTTCCAAGTCTTTGTGGGAAAATAATTTTTTTGATCTTATTTTCAGTGTTTGAGTACTTTGCTATATAGACTTTTTATGTATTGATAAAAATAAATTATTTAATTTTGGTAATGGCCGTTGCTGTCTAGATATTTTGTTTACTAAGCCATTGCATGGTCATTTTCATTTAAGAATACTTTTAAATCATTTTATATAATATTAATGTATATACACAACTGTTAATAATAGGGTTAATTACATGTTGACCCCCTCAATTCTAGTTTATTTTTGACTCGCCCCCTGAACTTTTTTTCTCGTCAAATGACCACCTGAACTCCCAATTTCATGCAATTAACCACTTCCGTCCAAGGGTAGATGGATTCCGCTACTTGCACTAACGGAATATTGGGATGGATGACACGTGGCAGCATCATAACTGTTTAATAATTTTTATTATTTTTTTAAAAAAATACAAAATAAAAATATTTATATCAAAGAAAATAATTGTTTAATATTTTTTTATTTTTTTTCCAACAAAAATATAAAATAGAAAGGGAATAATAAAAAAATTATACCAATTGGTTGGTAATTATTATTCCCTAAAAATATGGAAAGCTCCCATTAATTGGTATTAAAATAACAAAAAACATAAATTTTAGGAAAATAATAATTTTTATCCGATTAATTGGTATAAAAATAAAAAAAAACCTAAATTTTAGGAAATTAATAATTATTATTCCCTAAAAATACGAAAAGCTCCCATTAATTGGTATAAAAATAAAAAAATACCTAAATTTTAGGAACGTAATAATTATTATTTCCTAAAAATATGAAAAGCTCTCATTAATTGGTATAAAAATAAAAAAAAAACCTAAATTTTAGGAAATTAATAATTATTATTCCCTAAAAATATAAAAAAATCTATTAATTTTTATAAAAATAAAAGAATACCTAAATTTTAGGAAATTAATAATTATTATTCCCTAAAAATTTGAAAATATCTCATTAATTTCTATATTTTAGGGAATAATAATTATTAATTTCCTAAAATTTAGGTTTTTTTAAAATTTTTACCAAGATATGGGAGCTTTCCATATTATTAAGAAAATAATAATTATTAATTTCCTAAAATTTAGGTATTTTTTTATTTTTATACCAATTAATGGGAGCTTTGTAACAGTCCGGGTAAAATTTTTGATTTTTATCGGGACTGTAGAAGTCTTTTTACCGTAATTTACTGTTGAATTAATCTTGAGTAATTAATTCAAGGTAAATCGGGAGTTGTTTTCCGAAACCGAGAGTTTTCCCGCGCTCATGATTTTTCCGTAGATTTTTCGGAACTAAGTTGGTATTTTTCGGGTTTTGGAATTTCTCGGAAAATCACATCGGAAAATAACTAAGGAGGTATCAGTTATTTTCTGGTCCGGATCGGACTCGCTTGCATTATTGAGTTCACAAGTTTAACAGTAAAATTTCAGTTTATAAAAGAAGCAGACCGGAGGAGGAGAGGAAGAGAGGAAGAGAGAAAAAGAAAAAAAAGAGAAAAAGGAAAAAAAGAGAGAAAGGAAAAAAAAAGAGAGAAAAAAAAAAGAAAAGAAAAAGGAAGAAAAGAAAAAAATGGAGAAAACAGAAAAACAGAGAGGGGGGAGAAAAAAAAGAAAGAAGAAACGAAAATTAGAAAATAGAGAAGAAAATAGAGAAAAAGAAAGAAAATGAAAAGAAATTAAAGAAAATGAAAAAAAGAGAGAGAACTGTTCATCGCCAACCCGAGGGTCGGGTTACTTGTAACAGCCCGGGTAAAAATTTTGGATTTTTACCGGACTGTAAAAGTCTATTTACCGAGATTTACTGTTGAATTAATCTTGGGTAATTAATTCAAGGTAAATCGGAAGTCGTTTTTCGAAACCGAGGGCTTTCCCGCGCTCGTGATTTTCCCGTGAATTTTTCGAAACTAAGTTGGTATTTTTCGGGTTTCGGAATTTCTCGGAAAATCACACCGGAAAATAACTAAGGAGGTATCGGTTATTTTCTG
Source organism: Turnera subulata (assembly GCA_028386065.3). Taxonomy (NCBI): domain Eukaryota; kingdom Viridiplantae; phylum Streptophyta; class Magnoliopsida; order Malpighiales; family Passifloraceae; genus Turnera; species Turnera subulata. The sequence continues at coordinate 55,589 of JAKUCV010003665.1, forward strand.
GTCCGGATCGGATTCGCCCGTAATACGGACGAACCGCATTATTTGATATTCACATGCTTAATAGTAAAAATAATAAAAAAAGAAAAAAATTCAGTTTATAAAAGGAAGGCAGCCGGTGGAGAAAGGAGAGAAAGAGAAAAAGAGAAGAAGAAAAAAAAGAGAAGAGAAAAAGAAAGAAAAAGAGAGAAAAGAAAAAGAGAGAAAAGGAGAAAAAGAGAAAAAAAAAGAGAAAAAAAAAT
>JAKUCV010003666.1:0-23007 GCA_028386065.3 Turnera subulata
GACGGGCTTGGATCCATAGTTTGCATGTGTCGCATACAGTGTTAGTGAGTTTAAGTCTTCCGCTGTGCATGTTTTCACTACTATTGGGCCATTGGGCCGGGATTTATTATTTATGTTGTTTTACTATTTTGGGCCGTTGGGCCGAGTTATTATTGTTCACACTGTATGCTTGGGTTTATTTGGTTGGGTTGTCACAGTTTCGGTCTGTGTTTACTGTGTACGGTAAATTCGGGTCGGGGCGTCTCATGCATCGGGGGCAGGCGTACTTCGTGAGTTTTTGATGTAATGTCCCTTCTTTTTTCCTTCATTCACCCAAAAAAAAAACTCCTACATATGTTCGACTGTTTCTCCAAAAAAAAATAATCATATCATATGGCACTGCAGTGCAGTTAAGGACACAATTAAATTTAAGGTCAAAATCTAGCAAGGACATTCCTTGAAGGAGATCTCATTTATTTTCATGGACTAGATTACGAGCCAAAAAAATGTTCTGGTTAGTCAAATATATTCAAACGGCAAGTACAAATTCAGTCTTAGTATATTGGGATTGGGTTAGTGGTGGGAAGATTAAGGAGTTTAATTAATAGTAGTACTATTAATTAGGTTGCCGAACGTTACGCCAAGCCGCTGTAGTTTTCTCTGGACTAATGCTAATTGTACACTTCAAATTCTTAAGCACGCTAGCAAAAATAACTTGGGAATGTGTAAATAAATTGTTGAGTATTTTGTTGACTAGATGAAGACTAGCTTGACTGACAACCGAATCTGGAAACTGACCAACATTCCAATCTAGTAAGGTTAACATTAAAATTAAAACGCACAGTTATCTCCACAATCTTGAGAAGAAGAATATTAAAATGAGTCCTATATACAACTAGCTAGCTATGGTGAGGAGTGAGGAGGAGGAGGTTTGTATATAGTATTTTAATAATGGCCAAAGATCAGGGGCCTAAACCAAGGTGATCAGTACTGCGCGAGAATATTACTAGTAATGATGCGTTGTTAGGGAGGAGGAGAAGATCCCTTGAAAGACTACAAAATCCATATGTTCCCCAAACCATGTTTGCTTTTTCCTTCTTTTCCCATTGTAGCTGAGCTGCACACCACATGGCTCTGCACCTTATAATGCTTCTTTCTTTCTTCCATCTCCTCTCTCTCTCTCTCTCTATCTATCTAGCTCTTTCTTCCCTCACTGACACTTACTGTTGACGGTTTTCTCTTTTCCTTTTCTTTTTTCTTACGTTGTTACTACTACTTAAAGTAATTAAACAAACAAAGATTTGTGAGAGAATAAGCAAAGGGGGCGGCATGCAGGAGCTAGTAGTCCCTTGGGAATAAAGCATGGTGGCCTCTCTAGTTCTTGAGGTTACTTAATTAGATGCAACTTGGATATTCCCACATGGCATGGAACCCTCTTGTCCTTTTTTCCTTGGAATTTTCACATTCTCCATGACATAAACTGAATTGCTTAGTCTCATTCGCTTCAAAAAGTGGCAACTACCTCCCTAATTCCCAAGTACCCTGGAATATCTCCTCAAGTTATGTGAGATTAGCTAGCGTGCATTGTGCTTGTGCAACAATATATATATTATTATATATTGTACATGAGTGTGTAGCAAATTCTACTACATACGATAAACCCATTGCTTAATTTTCAGGATTTGCAACTCTTTTTAGTTCAAGCGAAGAACCAATGAATCTTAATATTATTTATTGGTATAACCGAGCTAAAGCATCCGACTATATATTGAATAAAAACGAGTGATGAAGTGTGATCCGTTTTATAATAGGGTGCTTCCGTTAGCAAAATGAGTACTCTGCAATATTTCCTTGGGTATACAATACATACAAGATATATATACAATAATATATATACACAAAGCAAAAGCAAGCATACAAAAAAAGGGAGGGGGGAGGGGTTGCATACGAAGAGCATACAACGAATTAACCAAAGTGGAAGTGGGATTTGCTGTGTATGACTGAGTGCATTGGGTATTGGGCTCTTATAGGGATTCCCTCTATCTATCTATACAAAGGAATGTTACGTAGTGATGCGGAGTGTCTAGTCTCATGAAATGTTCTTTCTTGAACAACTAAAAGATTCATTTGTGACTTTGCTTTACTCGCTTGTCGTTTTCTTGGATTTTGTATATGTCCCTCCCACATATATTCTTTACCATTCTTTTTTCATGTGTCTGTCTGTGTGTGTGTTGTTTTTAATTAATTAATTAATTGAATCAATTAATTAACCTCTATCACCCATCATCAATTTTAAATAAACCACCACCACCCACCTCCAAAATGGCCATTTGAGCAGACCCATCACGTGAATCAAATATTAACAAATCACGCAATTCTACTTAATTAATTACGCCACAGAACCGAGTAAACCAACATTTCTGCCCAGCTTCCTCAACTCAACAAAGACTCCCCGTCGCCACCTGCCCTTTGTCTGTTTACTCTTTGTTTCAACGATTCCTTTGAGAGAAGAAATGTTGGGTAACTGTGAGAATATGGTTATCATCTCTTCGACTAGTAACGAATGGCCACAGGTTTGTTTGTCTACTCTTTCTCTCTCTCTTACACACACACACACTCACTCAATTATTAGACAAAACATGACCCATTTTTTGTTTCGTTGCTTTTGGAAGGGAATATCCATCATGTGTTGTTATTTCTACCCTAAAACTCCATTTTGAAGTCTTCCTTTTGTTCTTTTTTTGCCTTTGGTTCCCCTTTTCCCTTTGGTGCAGGATCAGTTGGATGAGAAAAGCTTGATGGCATCCACAAGTAAACTAATGGAGAAAACGGGCCACCAAGAACTAACGCAAGCCCAGCAGCAGCAACAACAGCCTCCTCTGAAGTGTCCTCGCTGTGACTCCTCAAACACCAAGTTCTGTTACTACAACAACTACAGCTTGTCTCAGCCCAGACACTTCTGCAAGGCTTGTAAGCGGTACTGGACCAGAGGTGGAACCTTGAGGAATGTTCCTGTGGGTGGTGGGTGCAGGAAGAACAAGCGCGTCAAGAGGCCTTCCTCTTCCATGGAAGGAGCTAATTCCTCTTCAGTGTCTAGTGCAAACCCTAACCCTACTTCCCAATCCCAGCTAGATATCTCTTCCACCTCAAATCACATCAGCCCTTTGTTCTACGGGTTAAGTAACCCATCTGAGATGAATCTTCCCTTCCCTGGTAGATTCAGTTCAAGAGTCTCATCGAATATGGAGAGTACTATTTCCGGGTACCCTGACCTCCAGCCTCAGTTGAACGCTCTTGCATTAGGGTTTTCCACATCAGGAATGGTGAGTGGTAGCACTGATACTAACGGTTTCCACAAAATCCAAGATGTTGTCTCTTCAAATTCTCTTCTTTCAAGTTATTGCAATCTCTTTGGCTCTTCCTCTTCCACCACCGCCACAACTTCTCCAACCATATCCACTTTGCTTGCCTCTAACCTTCAACAGCAGCAAAAGTATAATAACAATAATGGCAGCATCAAAGAGGCCAGGGTTCTTGACCACTTTCAAAACTTAACCCCCTTTGGTGACCTGCAAATGGGTGGCAACTGTGAATCAGCTGGGATTGCCTTGAAAGGAGTGAAAATTGAGCAAGGCCAAAATAGGGTGGCCTGGAATGCGCCATGCCTCAATCAAATGGAGCAGATTGGCTTCTCGGATCCTTCAGCTTACTGGACCACTGCCACAGGTGTCGGTGCATGGCACGATCCAGCAAACATGGGATCCTCGGTCACCTCTTTGATCTAGCACAACTAAACTTAAGTCTCTTTCTATGTCATCTCCCTCTTTTTTTTTTTTCTTTTCAGCAATCTTGAGAGAGTCCTTTCTTTTAAATTAGTTTCTTAGGTTCTTGGGTTTGTAGTAGAGTTTACGGTCAATGTGGGGGTGGGATTGGTATAAAACATCAGAAAAGACAAGGAAAAAAAAAAGAGAAAAAAAAGTAGACAACTTTGGTAATCAAGCAAAACAAGAGATGAAGGGAGCTTTGGATCGGAGAGATCATGTCAGCTGCAAGAAATCAGCCTCTTGGTTTTAAATTCAAGGTTGATCAAAAACCTCATTTGCGCTGAGAGGAACCTCGGATCCTCTTCCATCTCATCAACTCGACCATCAATCATATCAGCGTCATCATTACCTACTGTACTTGATGAAGAAGAAAGGATCAACTACTTGGTGCAACTTTCATGTATCAGTAAGTTGCTCTTTTCTTTACTTGTTTGTATATACGCATGACTACTCATCCTTTCTTTCTAATGTATTCCTAATTAGTTAGTCTAGGTTTGGTTTTGGGGGGGTATAAGTCTAGCTCAGTCCTCATTAGTGACCATTAGATGATGAGGCACTGATGATGATTTCTTCTTTTTTTTTTTGTTTTCTCGATCTTTGTACTTCTTCATACGTACTTTCTTTTCCTGTTCTAGTGAACAAAAGGGGTTGGGTATAATGGTATAGCAGAGGGGGAGATTAATTTGTTGTTGTAATGTGGTTGTTCTGTTAATGTGGTTTGGTGTTGGTTTACATGTGGTGTTGAATTTGCTGTATTAGCTTGGTGATTGTCAAGGAACTATGCTTATGGGCATTTACAAATGTGACATTTTCTCTTTTGAATTGGAGCTTCAAATAACAACAAGAGTGGATGGATCTATGAATGCCTTCTTCTCGGATTTGTTAAGTTCACTTTGCATTTTCTACTTCTGGGTATACGTCTGTATGACTGTATAATTCCATGGATAGCTACTTTTCACACAATAGTACTTCAATTATATTTGGGGATGGACCAAATATTATGAGGTGTTGTGGCATGGCATTTTCTATAGTACGTGGTTGGGAGAACGAATTGGATGCAATAATATCATGCAAATTATGATTTCTTCATGACAAGAACTGCAAGATCGTCTATGAACTACTAGTTAACTTCATGATGACATTAATACAATGGCTATGTAGTGCTCCACTTAGCTTCCCCCCCCGTACGACAGAGTCACTGGGGGAGATTTTTTCAAATACCCTGCAAGTTATTTACTCTCTCAAGTTTTACAACGGTCAAAGAACTTTGTAGGTGGCTCACGTTTAGATTTTGACTTTTGAGACCAGCCAATTCATGCATTCTTAGGTAGTACTTAGCATATAGTATATGGCACCATGCATGTTCAAAATGTAGTACTGCATAGGCCGAATCTACTAGCACTTAGTGATATGTGTATATATGTGATCTTTCTTGGTCCCACATGCATGCCTCCTTAATTCTTGGTTACACTTGGACACCTCTAATAAGTTGCTCTACTTTATCATGTCATTTGGAGTTTAGATTCTGCTCTATCTGTTTGTACTGCTTAGCCTAACTTTCTCCAGTAAGTTTCTCACTAAATGGAGTATGGTAGATGGAAAAAAACAGTACCATTGGGCAAACATTAATTATGATGCTAGAGCTATGATCATGACTGGCAATAATGTCAAGGTAATTTGGAATACCTGGTGTAGGAAATTCTTTAGTTGTCACAAGTCATTTCTTTGGTGTAGTGATCTTCACTTTTCACTTCCTGAGGATGGCGATAAACATCTGGCCTCTCCAGTCTACACATAATTGTTGATCTGTATGCAACTAGCTAGGGAAGGGCTAGTCCCAGTTGTTCCAAACAGTTGCCTAGCTCCGTGAAGAGAATAGTGTCACTACGGCTGGGAAGAATTAATCCTCATTAATAATACAGATGCACAAGGAATGCGCTTGTCCACATTATTTAAGGGGCGCATATTATGTAGCTAATTATAATATTCCTTTAATGTTCTTGGTAGTGTAATTATATAACGCTCTCTCGGTCCAAGTATAATTTGCCTTAATTAATGGCGGCTGCCTGCTGCTCCATTTGGAGGAAGTTTCTAGTAATCTAGATGCGATAATTGAATCTTTATAGTACATAATGCATGACTTGCACTGGGCTACTTTTCTATATATTGCTACCTAGCTGGATTCATTAATCATACTAACAACTATTGCTTCGCGGCTTCCAATTGCACGACCCCGATCTCCATTCGGAGTAACTTTTAGTTTGTCTCCTGAAGAGATAATGGCTAATGGCCTAATGCTACTCCAAAATAATGTCTTCATGAAGTTTATAAGCCGTTTATGATCCATGGACGGATCATTTTATAGACCTTTGCTTGATCAACTTCAAGCACAACTCATGTAATCTTGAGCCTTAGTTAAGAACCTAGGATTTTAACTTCCCAAGTCAACTTTCGCGAGCTAGATCCATGCTCCCCTTCATCATTAATATATAGTCCTTTCTTCAAGCTAAAGAAGGTGTCAAGATCATTGGCTTAATAATTTGAAGACCACTATATGGCTTGACATAGTGACTTCATAATTCAAAAACGACTATAGCCTAGCTATAATGAGGTCCTCTATCTACTAAGTCACCTATATATGATCCACCCTACCAAGAAATCTGCTGCCAATACGCGTCCTAAATTCCCTGCAAGGTTTAATTATACATCTTTTTTTTATATAGAGAATCAAATTTTCATCAAAAAAAATATAATCAAATCAGTTGCATTCATAATTAACAAATTGGTTTTGCCAATAATAAATTCGTTAATTTCCACTTTTCATGAGGCATTAAGTGTTAGGATAAATACCTATCTAGGGGATCAACTAAGTCGCTTTTGGTTTATAAAATTGGGTAGGGGAAAATTGAGATTTTGGGAATTTTTTAAGTATGAATGTTAGTTGCTGGTTGAAATGAAAATCCAACATAATCATTTTCCAACAACAAAAAACACAAGACCCAGCGTGAACGTCAGTTGGTAGTGCAGGCTTCATTGAAGCCCAAATATCTGGTTGGGTTATATATATATATATATGCAGCTCGATCTAAATCTCTCAGTTAATGATCAAAAACAAAATGCATCCATGAACATTAAAAGAACATAGTGTTGCACTGAAATTTCGTGTAAATATTTAGCTGGGCATAAGCAAAGGTGAATCTTCCTTGCACCTGCTGCACCAAGAGAGGAAGAACCTCACGTTTCTTCTGTAACACGAAGCTGCTCTACGAACCTTAAAACAGTGATAGTATCACAGCATTATATACCAAAGCCCAAGGCCCTACAACGCGGGCTTACATGTTACAGCGTGGGCTTTTCTTCTCTGGTTACACAAGGCGGGCTAACTTGGAAGTTACTTTTTTTTTTTTTTTGTCGAAAGGGTAAATAGCTTTCATTGATTGTTTAAATCATATCATTACATAAAATACTTGCCAAAGCAGATGGTTGAACAACCACCCAGTTTACAGACACCTTTCCCCTACAAGTATTTTTTGCAAGCTAGTCCGCAGCTTTATTCCATGATCTAGAGATATTGTGAAAACTTATATGCGGTGCATCAGAGACCATTGCAGTAATGTCCTTAACCAGTGTCTTGATCTCCCAAGGGGTGAACTCCTTTTGCCTTAGAACAAGCCATGTTACTTGTGAGTCAGTCTCAATGGATACCTTTTGGTAAATCAATTCCCAGTAATCACATCGCAGTTTTAAGTTATGAATACGAGAACACAACACTCCATGTTGTAAAAGAAAATCCAAACCTCGACAAACAAAAAAAATCCAAACAGACAGAGAGACAGACATCCGGCCATAAATAAATTTTAAACTAATGGAAACCTTTTTGACCCAGTACCTCTTGTACTGGATCTTTCACCTTTACCAGTGGACCTAATCAATTTTTCCAAAAAATTTTTTTTTGCTACTCATGAACATGAACAGAACATCATCAATTTTCTTGACTTCTGGATGCATAGCAACAGTCGACCACTCCTTTCATCCTTTGTCATAGCAAAGGATAATGGACTTCACTTTATCACGCCAATTTTGGTATTGACTTTTGGCGCAGATGTGTAGGTGTCTAAAAGCAATATTAAACAATTTCTTCGAATGAAAGAATTTAATCTTAGTACGAGGGTTCGTTTAATCCACCAACTACACTATGAAACTTTTTAAATGTTGAATTAGCGGCCTAACTAAATCATTCTCCTACAAAACAACAAGGAGATGATGACAAATAGCCATGTCCATTTTGTTTCTTTCTCTCTGTTCTCTTTTTTTGTTAAACTGATAATCTTCTTTCTTTGAGAATGTCTTCAAACCAGCTTCCAAGAAATAGACTGCCAATTCACATCTTGATGACTAATGACTTGTAAAAATTGTAAAGACTATTTAATTAACTTTTTTTATATTCCTTGAACAAAAAAGATTAATTCTATGACCACAAGAGAAGGTACAATCCCACCTGTCATCAGCTCTAACATCTAACTCTTGCTAATATATATACAAGTTATTTTTGTAGTGATTAGGGAGTGATTTGGCACTTTGAGGAGAATTTCATTATGAAAGTGGCAATGATGCATTCACACCCTCACGTATTTGTCCAATCAAAATTGGCGGAATTGCGACGAAGGCAAGAAATAACTTGTTTGATTTTTGTCTCGCATCGTCATGATTCTGGAGTCCACCCTTCACTTACAAGGAACTTATAGCAAAATCATGTTAATTAGCTCTCTTGCTAGCTGGCTCTCTCTTTCCAGTCCAATCAATTTTGAATTTGAGGGACACAAGTAGGGTAATTGTAAGTTTGTAACAACTAACAACATAGGGATCATGATTTGCACGCTCCCAGTCAAGGGCAATGATGTTGCCATTAGAAAGGCAGATAAAAACACTTATCACAGTTTTTAACCAAAAATCATCTGTAAACCTTATTATAAACCAACCTCACCTTATTAATGATCAACGATTCAAGTGTTTAATTATCTCTCTACACTAAAATATTCAAAAAAAATTAAATGTGTTTAAGATTGTATATCAATGACCAATGAGCTTAATTGTAGTGAAGATCATTCTTAGTTATAGCCTCCTTAAGAGTCTTGGCAGTTGGCACTGCACCAGTGTAAAGGTTGTCCTATGATTTAGTTCTTGACGCACTGGGCCAGAATTGGGCTTTTGCGTATTAATCGATTGGAATAGAAGAAAGGTTGGTTATTTTACCTTACTTTTGTGCCGACATATGCATAAGCACAAGGGAGTTTTAGTTTTTTTTTTTTTTCTCTCTTAAATAACAGTTTGGTTCGCTGTGTGCAACATCGCGAAAAAATTTTAGAGAAGAAATCAAGCATACCAAATTTAAAAACAGTTTGGTTCGCTGTGTCCTACTTTGAAAATTAATATTTGGATGTAAACAAAATTTACAGATCTTTGTCTAATTTGATACCATAGGCAAAACGTAAAAAACTTCTCTATTCCTCCTACACACAGTATTTTGGTATTCATCTTATAGGTGTTTGTCTAATTTGGGTCCAAAACAAAATAATATTTTTGGTTTCCCATCCGGTATCCGGGGCGAACCATCAATTCTTCGACAAAAATACCAATGCCCAAATAAGTTTTTGCATGACGCCGGGCACTTAATTAGATTGTGCTTGTAAATCAAAGTTTGACCTGACCAGGTTATCCTGTGTCTGCTGTCTTAATTAGTGTCTTTTTTTTTTGGTTGAAAGGTGGCTTAATTAGTGTCTTTAATTGGACGGACCACACTCATGCCATTCAATTGGAACGGCATGTCGCTTTTCTCACGATCAATCGTCGTATATATAAGATGCATTAACAAATAAATAAGATAATGAAACCAGAGGAGATCCCGGAGGAGAGTAATTAAGAGCAATAAAACACTTTTATTTATTGTGAGGATTAATTAAATCTCTAAAGGCACGCATAGATCATAGATTATAATATTTAATTTGAGAACTACTATAACATAAAAAAAAAAGAAAGACGTAGATAGATGGTTGGTAAACTAAGTAGCATGCTAAATTACTAATAAGCAGCAACTAATGGATGTATGGATTAACAACATCCTGGAGATATCCAGTTTCAGTTTGTGGGGGGTTTACCCTGAACTTAAAAGCCTTCTCCTCTTCGTCCCACGACAGTTTAATCTTGTCCCCGCTATTGAAAAGACGATCGGATTCCGGGTCGAAATCCATGAAATCAATTTCGACGTTACCACCCCTAACCTTCATTACATGCACATTATGTAGCCTCCCGTTGGGTTCTTCGATCGCCTTCTTTTGGCAGCCCCTGTTGACCTGAGTAGGGCTCCAGAACTTAAAAACAGCCTCCTCCATGTCTTCCTGTGACACGTACAGACTCCCAGCATTAGCTTCCGTGACGCTGATCACTTTCGTAATCGTCGCCATCGTTACCTAGAGCTCTCCTTACTTGAAAAAATAATAATAATAATAATAATCCTTTGCTTTATAGTAATCAACTAGCTGTGGGTGTGCATGTATATATATATAATATATATACGAGTACATTCTTGCACATCACTCTATTTTGGTTTTTTTTCCTTTTTTCTATGACAAAAATTGGAAAAATAATTTTTCCTCTTTTTCGTTTTCTCCCCAATAATCGCCCACCATTCAATGTTGTCACTCCACCAAAATTGGATCTTCAATTCCTTTCCCTTAATTAAAAGCTTCATTCCTTAAATAAATTTAACAATTAATTTTATTTCCACTCCCTTGTAACAAACATTGATGACAGAAACAATTTTTCCACTTTTTTTTTTCCTCATTAGACGTTGTCAATCTATTGAACTCCTCATCTCCACTTCATGCTTGAAAGATTTTTTTCCTTTTTTTTTTTTTGTTCTATGTTCTTCGATAATCATCACAGTGGATGTTGTCAATTTACCTCATCTCACCACTTCAATTCCTTTGCCTTGATGTATTGTTTGGACTAGACTACCCTGAAATTAAAATCGTTACACCCTAGACAAATTATTAGTAAATTTCACTCCCACTTTTTTTTTTTTTTATCATAGTAAACGTCCCATATGTTAGCCTAAACATAGGCTTAATATGATTATTAATCTGGGCCAACACCATAGAGATGGATAAAAGTTAACCCAAACCATTCTTAATGTATGCCCCAGACCTAATTCACGGTATCTTAATTGTTTCCTTTTTTATCAAAAAAACTTGTTTTCTTAATTACCGTGATGTATAAACTTGAATCACTTTGCATTATGATGAAAATTAATAATTTGAAAACGAATAAAAAATTATTTTACTCTCTGTCTACTTACTCTCTTTCTTCTTGCTTTAACGGTAAAATCCTTTTTAAGCTAGTGATATATTTTCTTTTCAAAAAGTAATTAAATTAATTTACAAAAATACGGAGGAACTAGAATTTATACTATTCTTTCCCAATTTTAAAATTTCTCATTCATTTCCTTAATTCTATGTAAAATACTTCAAATTTTTATCAATTTTTATTAATTTTTTAATATTATTTAAAGCATAGGTTATGATGTTAATTGTTTAAATACTGTAACAGCCCGGGTAATTTTTCGCATTTTTACCGGTACCGTAAAAAAATTAATACGGTTATTTACCATTAAAATTAATCTTGGGTAATTAATTTATGGTAATTTGTACTTCGGATTCCGAAACCGAGCCCAGTCCCACGTTCGAGATTTTTCTGCGGATTTTTCGGACCAAAGTTGGAATTTTTCGGGTCCAGGAATCTTCAGAAAAGTCGGGTTTAACCCCGAGTTCGAACCAGAAATAAAGGCAAGGGGGTATAATAGTTATTTTCTGGTCCGGACGGGACACGCTTCACATGCTGCACAGCAATGAGGCAGCCGCCGCCTTTTTCCTATGAAGCTTGTGAGTGGATTGTGCCACCCGTGCTTCATCAGTGTCTTGCCCGTGTTATACCAGTGTTCTGCATGTTTTTGCCGTGCTCCTTGTTTTTCCAGTGCACACACCATACCACACCATCACCCATCTCCTCTTCCTCTGCAAACCCAAAAAAAAAAAAAAGAAACCCAGCTCTCTCTCTCTGTAACAGCCCAGGTAAATTTTTCGTTTTTACCGCGACCGTAATTCCTTTGCATAGTGATTTACCGGAAGGAATTAACCTTTAGTAATTATTTCATGGAGAACCGCACATCGGATTCTAATTCCGAGTCTCGATTCATACCCCGGATATTTTTACGGAATTTCCGGGACGAGGTAGAATTTTCCGGACTGGTAAAAGTGCGAAAAGACAAAAATGCCCCTAGGTTAAAACAAAACCTAAAGAAAACAAGAAGGGCAAAAAGGTCTTTTAATGAATCAGATTTTTCCTGCAATCATGCGCACACAGGAACCCCTATAATTGCTCAATAATTGGCAGATTTTTCCTTCATCTTGTCTGCCACAATTAATTGTCTTTTTCCCTTCCTTGATTTTATATAACAAAGAAAATTCTGCCCCTACTGTCCAGAAGTACGCCACCAGCTTGCTGCTTTGTCTAAACTCTTAACACACATCTTCCATTAGCATACCCATATACCTATATTTAAAAAAAAAAAAAACACAACCAGGAAGAAACCCGGCTGCAAAACGACGTCACCCCTCCCCTTCCTCTTCATCTTCTCCGACCACCACCACCACCGCGTGCGGCGCCCCGGCACTCCCTCCTCTCCTCGCGCATCCATCGCCACCGCCAGGATCTGCAACGCCGCCATCTCTTCCCCTCCATCCACTTCGTCGCGTCTTCATCACATAAGCACCGGGACGAGGAGACCACCGCGACCCGCCGCACTAGCAATCCCATTTCTGCCGCCGCCTTGTCGAGCTGAGTCGTCCTCATCGTCGCGTCTCGCCACCGCTCGCAGTCGCCCTCGTCAGCCGCCGCCTGCCGTCTGCTAGGTGAGCAGAACGAAAGTAGGACGACCCGGATGAGGAGCTCGCGGGTCAAGCCAACCCGGGTATGAGATTGGATCTGACGGTTCGGGTGGGTTGATTCGCGGGCCGGGTTGGTGGTCCGGGTCAGGGCTTGGGCCTTCCTGGGCTTGGGCTCTGCACCTGGGCCTTGCACTGTTGAGGTTTAATAAATTGGACCAGGGCTTGGTCTGACTAGCCCAGTCCGAAAATAGGAAAGAAAAAAAAAAAAAAAAAATAACAGAATTTAGTTAGTGGAATTTATACGGAAATAAATACATACCTATAATCTGGAAGTATAATAAATAATAGCTATTAATAATAATAATTTTAGGAAAGTATATATTATCAAGGGAATAATTTGGATAAAAATAATAATTACTATAAGACACTATAAATAATTACGGGAATAGATAATTATACATGCATATCATTTTGTGTGCATTTACGTGATTGTGTGATAATATATGTTAGGTGAAGTGAACGAGAACGTGGACTTGGAACCCGAGGGCGAAATTCCCGAGGAATTCGTCAACTAAGGTGAGGACAAGTAATTGTTAATATTCAGCCCTTTATGCTAAGTTACGGTTTGATGATGTCTTGTTGTGTGTGCCTTGTTGTGAATAAAATTGTGATTGAGAATGATTGAATGCATGCTGTGTTGTTATACTTGCTGTTATTGCTATATGGTGTGGAAACCGGGTGGACTTGAGATATGGCTAAGAATGTTATGACGAGTTGAGAGAGAGTCTACACGGGACCGGTTGTGAAAATTAAGTGACAGAGGGTAATAATAACGGAATCACCTAGACAGTTAGATAATCACAATTAAGTGTTGGTACGGCCAGATGGTAGTCCACTTGTGTATTGAGTTATGACTTGATTTATAATAGGGAGGACTGCGGGACTCCCGACCGAGGACTGCGGGACTCGGTTTTGAGATATTGTGATTTGAGATATTTTGGTTTACGGGGAGTACCCTGGGGTTAGCTAACCTGGCTACCAGGCACGGCCAACATTTAAATTGTGATAGGGGCCCTGATAATAAAAATTGAATTAGTTTAACAGGTTAGACCTTAGGAAGTTAACCGGGGAAACGTAGAAGCAAGTTAAGGTTTTTGCCATGTGATATTTTGTTTGTTTCTGGTAACTTGGTTATAATGGATGCTTGTATATTAATTATTTCTTGTGGATTTTACCCGGTGAGCACTTCGGACTCACCCCTCGCCTACGTGACTCGGTCGCGTAGATTGATTTGTTTTAGCACAGGATCGTGCCAGGCAAGCTGCGGCGTACCCTCTGCCAGTCCCGGATCCATACTCCGCTGCATCTTATCATTGTGGTGTGCTGTTGTTATTTCAAGTCTTCCGCTGCTGTTGTGTGTTTCTTGTTTTTGTTGGTTGTTGGTGAGACTGTTTGTATAACAATTACCCCCGTGCTCGGGTTGTGTGTGTGGTTTGTTATATCAAATTATGCTTGGGTTTGTCCTTATTGTATGACTTGGACGTTGTTAATCCTGTAATAATGAGATGGCCTCGTGTTTACTGTGACTAGCGGTAAATTCGGGTCAGGTTGTTTCACTCTCTCGTTGTTTTTGCGAGACCCAGTACACCCACAAGACAAACCCAACCAGAGAAAGGAGAAAGAAGACACACACACACTCCCTAGCCAAAATGCCATCGTTTTGGGACCACCACCCTCCTCTCTTCTTTTTCTCCTCCTTCTCCCGTGGCCGAACCACCACCGTGAGCCACCACATGCACCTCTCCTCTCTTCCCCACGCACGCGCCGTCCTCCTCACCCTGCCGGTCACCACCATCGACGCTTCTGCTCTGCTGCGAACCGCCGTCGCCCGAGCAAAGACCCGAGCCCACAGCCGTGCCGACAACTCCTCCGTCATGCCTTCCCCGCCGCGAGCCGCTCTCACCTCGTCACCTGCTCGCCTGCACCGCCTCGTCTGCCTCGTCCTTTGCTTCCGCCGTCGCGCCGCCAAGTGCTGAGGTGAGGAAGACGCGACCCGTTTGGTTGGGACATGGTTCGGGTCGACCTGCGCATAGTGAGTGTGTAATGGGTTGCGGTTTGGGCTATGGTTGCTGGGCTGGACTGGTGGGCTTGGGTGCAGTTGGGCCAGCTGCATAGGCCTGTACCTAGGCTCCTCTGTGGGGTTGGGTTGGGTCTATGCAGTGATCTAGGCTACACTATTTTGGCCCAGTCCGATTTTTTTTAAAAAAAGAAGAGAAATTAAATATGAAAAAAAGAGAAATATTTTGGAAATAAAAATAAATATAGTTTTGAGAATTAAATGGAAAAATACCAAGGTTTATTTTTCTGGAAATAATATTTTGGAGAATATGGTAAATATATTTTGGAAGTATAAATTTTATGGAAAATATTTGGAAGGGTATATACTTAAGAAAATAAATATGGAAAGGGTATTATCAAAGTATTATACCGGCATAGTATCCAGGTATAGGTATAAGTATAGTATTATTTTGACACTTGAAAATAAATGGTGAATTATAATGATAATGGAAATAACCCGAGGCAGTAACCGAGACGAGTTAGTATTTATTTTTCGGTATACAGTACTAGCATGACATTCACACATCACTTATGTGTGCATATTATTTGTTTGATATAGGAGTTGATAACGAGCAGATACCTGAGGAACCGGATTTGGAGTCTATTGGACACTTCCAAAATTGATAATCGACTAAGGTGAGGATGGATAACCTTGGATATGTGCCCGTAATACTGTGTGTGTGTTGTTTTTTTTTTGTTGTTTGATTGAACTGCTGAGATGTTTAATGATTGCTTTTTGTTTGCTATAGAAATTATTGTTGATGTTGCTAGATTGTGTTGTTGGTCTGTAGATTTTGTGAGTAAACGTTGATATGCTAATTGTGAATAATTGGTAATATGTGATTGTTGATTGGATGAGTCTGTGGAATAACTTGAGATAATAGGAAGTTGGATAAATGAGGATAGAATATTGGAATTGGAATTGAATTTGAGATGATGATATAATTGTCACATGGAAAGTGGTGGTACGACTAGATGGTTAGAGGCTAATTCTGTGGTGTCATGGCCGGTTTGGTTTGGTTGTTGGGGATGTTGATCCCAGATGATTTGGATATTGGGATGTTGATCCCGGATGATTTGAATATTGGGATGTTGATCCCGGATTATGTTTTGGCCTGGCATCCGGAATTAGTTAATAACCAGGTACGACCCTAGCTTGTCCAGTGACGGAGCCCAGAAGATAAAATTGGTAATAATAATAAATATTCTTTTGGTCTTGGCTCAATAGTGTTTTGGTAGAATCTTTGTGTTGTGTTTGTCTGTGTTTACTTCGAAAGTATTATGGTTGATTGCATATCTCTGTTTATCCTTCGTCGGTGAGCACTTCGGACTCACCCCTCGCCTGCGGGGTTTCATCCCGTAGGTTAAGTTGTTTCGTAGTTCAGGTACGACGTTCGATGGCTGCTGCTTTCTTCTCCACCTGACTCCGGATCCATACCTCCGCTGCATGTGCATATAAGACTTCTGCTGTTGTGTAATATCTGTTGCTGTGTTGTTGCTTTCCTATTTTATTTGTGATGCTGTTTATACTAGGTTATGCTGTTGCAGTTGAGTAATGTGTGTGGATTGAATAATGGTCCCCGAGTGTGGGTGACAGATGTTGCTTTGTACTTTTGCTGTATTTGAATTTACCGTGTAGTATTATGACTGCGATGTACTGTTTGTTCCATCAGTAAGAATAGTTTCGGCACGTGTTTATTGTGTATGGTAAATACGGGTCGGGGCGCTTTATTTTGGTAGCGAAGCAGGCAGTAGGTCATTAGGGACATAACCGTGATTGCATGATTGTTTGTTTGTGCATAAGATTTGTCATGACATGATATAATAAGCATGCATATACGTTCTCATATAGGTAAGACGAATGGATCCGGTTGGAGGGAATCATCATGCTGGAGGTCACCTAGATGACGATCAGGTATCGGTGGATCAACCGCAGCAAATTGCGGGAGGTCCGAAACATCCTCCGATTGTTCCTATGGGAGACCCTACGCAGATGTTAAACGCGGTAACTCAGATTTTGCGTAGGCAAGATGCCAGAGATGCTCGTATTGATGTTATGGAAGCTCGGGAACAGGAAAACCAGGCACCAGTCAAGGATCCAGTGTATATGAAGCTGGAGAAGCTTAGGGCAGAGATTTTCACCGGTGCTACTACACCACAGGATGCTGATGAGTGGCTTAGACAGATGAACGGGGTTATGCTGAAACTGACATGCAGGAATGACAAGTGGGCCAGATATGCTACTGCTATGTTCAGAGGAGACGCCGTTGATTGGTGGGAGTCCACAACCAGGGACCTACCGACACCTATCACTATGCTATGGAACCAGTTTATGGAGATATTTCGAAGGAAGTTTGTTTCTGAGGCGTACCAGGACCAGCTGAGACGAGAGTTTCTGGGACTGCAACAGGGGGCAGAACAGACGATCGATGAGTATGAGATCAAGTTCAATCGCCTGTCCATCTACGCAGTGAGTTTGTGGCTACTCCGGAGGGTAGATGTAAACGTTTTTGGGATGGTCTTCGATCTGGCATCCAGACAGTCATGGGGTGCAAGGTTTACGAGACTTACCAGGACATGCTAACAGATGCCTTGAGAGCTGAGATTATCTGGCTGGGCAATGAGAGAGAGCAACAGGAGATCCGTAAGAGGCAAGCTGCACAGAGTTCTGGGGGACAGAACAAGAGGTTCCAGACACCAGCGAACCGGTCAGGATATGGACAGAGCCGATTTATGCCAGTGAGTCAGGGGCGTGGGTGGAACAACAATGCCTACTACAACCGAGGCAGTTCTTGGACTCAGTCTGGAGGGACTTCTTCTTGGAATGCTCGCTCGAGACCTCCTCTGTCTCAGGTGAGGTGCTATGAGTGTAATGAAGTTGGGCACTATCGATATTCTTGTCCCAAGTTGGGAAGATCTGAAGGTACGGTACCCGTTCAGACAGTGCAATCCTCAGTTGCCAATGTTCCTTGTGGTTTTGGAGTTGGCCGAGGCCGTGAACGTGGAGCTGTTCCTGCTAGGACCCAGTCAGCCATAAATCAGAGTGCAGTAGTGCCGAGAGCATTTTTGATTACCGCTGAAGAGGATCCAGAGAATGCCGATGTCATAGCAGGTACTTTTACAGTCTTTGGTAGTACTGCTTATACTTTGATTGATCCTGGTGCTACGCATTCATTTGTTGCGCAAAGTTTTGCAAAACAACATAACTATACGGGAGAGAGTTGTCCGATGAGGGTTAGGTTACCTGCGGGTATAGTGGTCAGGTTAACCCATGTGTGCAGAGACGTTTCGCTTTCGTACGATAGCGAGGTTTTTCTTGCACGGTTGGTTGTGATGAATATGGGAGGTTTTGATATCATCCTGGGGATGGGTTGGTTATCGAAGTACAATGTTATGGTAAACTGTCAAACCAAGAAAGTGCTGCTGACATCTGATGCTGGGCGAAAGGTTTTGTTGACAAGTATTGGGAGAGCTGCTACTACATGTAGTATCTCTGCTAATCAGGATATTGGGATGAAACGGTTGAGTCCAGACGCTTTGTTGACTCAAGTCAAGGGTGAAGAAGTACAGACTCCGATTTTGGGGGACATCACAGTTTTGAGGGAGTTTCTAGATGTGTTTCCGGAGGATCTACCAGGATTGCCACCTGTCAGGGAAGTTGAGTACACCATCGATTTGATGCCGGGAGTGACACCTATCTCGATGGCACGATATCGGATGGCACCGATAGAACTCCAAGAGTTGAAGAAACAGTTAGATGAGCTGCTTGAGAAGGGATTTATCAGACCTAGTACATCACCCTGGGGATCACCAGTTCTCTTTGTGAAGAAGAAAGATGGCAGTTTGCGTATGTGTGTGGACTACCGACAACTGAACAAAGTGACAGTGAAGAACAAGTACCTACTTCCTAGGATTGATGACCTTTTTGATCAACTGCAGGGAGCTACTGTGTTTTCCAAGATAGATCTTCGATCTGGCTACCATCATGTCAAGATTGCAGAGAAGGACATACCAAAGACGGCCTTCCGTACTCGGTATGGACATTTTGAGTTCACAATGGAACGGTTTAGCTCTCTTGCTAGCTGGCTCTCTCTTTCCAGTCCAATCAATTTTGAATTTGAGGGACACAAGTAGGGTAATTGTAAGTTTGTAACAACTAACAACATAGGGATCATGATTTGCACGCTCCCAGTCAAGGGCAATGATGTTGCCATTAGAAAGGAGATAAAAACACTTATCACAGTTTTTAACCAAAAATCATCTGTAAACCTTATTATAAACCAACCTCACCTTATTAATGATCAACGATTCAAGTGTTTAATTATCTCTCTACACTAAAATATTCAAAAAAAATTAAATGTGTTTAAGATTGTATATCAATGACCAATGAGCTTAATTGTAGAGAAGATCATTCTTAGTTATAGCCTCCTTAAGAGTCTTGGCAGTTGGCACTGCACCAGTGTAACTGTAAAGGTTGTCCTATGATTTAGTTCTTGACGCACTGGGCCAGAATTGGGCTTTTGCGTATTAATCGATTGGAATAGAAGAAAGGTTGGTTATTTTACCTTACTTTTGTGCCGACATATGCATAAGCACAAGGGAGTTTTAGTTTTTTTTTTTTTTCTCTCTTAAATAACAGTTTGGTTCGCTGTGTGCTACATCGCGAAAAATTTTTAGAGAAGAAATCAAGCATACCAAATTTAAAAACAGTTTGGTTCGCTGTGTGCTACTTTGAAAATTAATATTTGGATGTAAACCAAATTTACAGATCTTTGTCTAATTTGATACCATAGGCAAAACGTAAAAAACTTCTCTATTCCTACACACAGTATTTTGGTATTCATCTTATAGGTGTTTGTCTAATTTGGGTCCAAAGCAAAATAATATTTTTTGGTTTCCCATCCGGTATCCGGGGCGAACCATCAATTCTTCGACAAAAATACCAATGCCCAAATAAGTTTTTGCATGACGCCGGGCACTTAATTAGATTGTGCTTGTAAATCAAAGTTTGACCTGACCAGGTTATCCTGTGTCTGCTGTCTTAATTAGTGTCTTTAATTGGACGGACCACACTCATGCCATTCAATTGGAACGGCATGTCGCGTTTCTCACGATCAATCGTCGTATATATAAGATGCATTAACAAATAAATAAGATAATGAAACCAGAGGAGATCCCGGAGGAGAGTAATTAAGAGCAATAAAACACTTTTATTTATTGTGAGGATTAATTAAATCTCTAAAGGCACGCATAGATCATAGATTATAATATTTAATTTGAGAACTACTATAACATAAAAAAAAAAGAAAGACGTAGATAGATGGTTGGTAAACTAAGTAGCATGCTAAATTACTAATAAGCAGCAACTAATGGATGTATGGATTAACAACATCCTGGAGATATCCAGTTTCAGTTTGTGGGGGGTTTACCCTGAACTTAAAAGCCTTCTCCTCTTCGTCCCACGACAGTTTAATCTTGTCCCCGCTATTGAAAAGACGATCGGATTCCGGGTCGAAATCCATGAAATCAATTTCGACGTTACCACCCCTAACCTTCATTACATGCACATTATGTAGCCTCCCGTTGGGTTCTTCGATCGCCTTCTTTTGGCAGCCCCTGTTGACCTGAGTAGGGCTCCAGAACTTAAAAACAGCCTCCTCCATGTCTTCCTGTGACACGTACAGACTCCCAGCATTAGCTTCCGTGACGCTGATCACTTTCGTAATCGTCGCCATCGTTACCTAGAGCTCTCCTTACTTGAAAAAATAATAATAATAATAATAATCCTTTGCTTTATAGTAATCAACTA
This sequence comes from Turnera subulata, assembly GCA_028386065.3. Classification (NCBI taxonomy): domain Eukaryota; kingdom Viridiplantae; phylum Streptophyta; class Magnoliopsida; order Malpighiales; family Passifloraceae; genus Turnera; species Turnera subulata. The sequence goes on from JAKUCV010003666.1 coordinate 20,673, forward strand.
GCTGTGGGTGTGCATGTATATATATATAATATATATACGAGTACATTCTTGCACATCACTCTATTTTGGTTTTTTTCCTTTTTTCTATGACAAAAATTGGAAAAATAATTTTTCCTCTTTTTCGTTTTCTCCCCCATAATCGCCCACCATTCAATGTTGTCACTCCACCAAAATTGGATCTTCAATTCCTTTCCCTTAATTAAAAGCTTCATTCCTTAAATAAATTTAACAATTAATTTTATTTCCACTCCCTTGTAACAAACATTGATGACAGAAACAATTTTTCCTCTTTTTTTTTTTTTCCTCATTAGACGTTGTCAATCTATTGAACTCCTCATCTCCACTTCATGCTTGAAGATTTTTTCCTTTTTTTTTTTTGTTCTATGTTCTTCGATAATCATCACAGTGGATGTTGTCAATTTACCTCATCTCACCACTTCAATTCCTTTGCCTTGATGTATTGTTTGGACTAGACTACCCTGAAATTAAAATCGTTACACCCTAGACAAATTATTAGTAAATTTCACTCCCATTTTTTTTTTTTTATCATAGTAAACGTCCCATATGTTAGCCTAAACATAGGCTTAATATGAATATTAATCTGGGCCAACACCATAGAGATGGATAAAAGTTAACCCAAACCATTCTTTGTAACAGCCCGGGTAAAATTTGGATTTTTACCGGACTGTAAAAGCCTATTTACCGTGATTTACTGTTGAATTAATCTTGGGTAATTAATTCAAGGTAAATCGGGAGTCGTTTTTCGAATCCGAGTATTTTCCCGCGCTCGTGATTTTCCCGTGGATTTTTCGGAACTAAGTTGGTATTTTTCGGGTTTCGGAATTTCTCAGAAAATCACACCGGAAAATAACTAAGGAGGTATCTGTTATTTTCTGGTCCGGATCGGATTCGCCCGTAATGCAGACGAACTGCATTATTATTAATCACAAGCTTAATAGTGTTTTTCCAGTTTATAAAAAGGAAGAGGAAGCCAGCCGGTGGAGAGGAAGAGAGGAAAAAAAAGAGAGAAAGAAAAAAAGGAGAGAAAAAGGAAGGAAAAAGAAAAAGAGAGAAAAAAAAAGAAAAAAAGAAAAAGAGGAAAAAAAAAAGACAGAGAAAAATCAGAAAAAAAGAAGAAGAGAGAAAAGAAAAAAAATGAAGAAGGAGAAAAAAAAAATAAACACAGAAAAATTGAAAAAAAAGAGAAAAGAAAATAAAAGAAAATCAGAAAAAAATCAAGAAAAAGAAAAGAAAGTAAAGAAAATGCAAGAAAAAGAGAAAAAAGAAATCCGGTGAACTGTTCACCGTCAGCCTCCCCTCCACTGTGCACGCGACGGAGTTCCGCGCCGTCGTACGCCGCACCGCCGCCACCATGGCCTTCCTCTCGCCGTCGCGAGCCGAACCACGTCTCCCCCGTTGCCATCTGCCGCCGGACGCGCACTGCAGCGCCGTTGACTCGCCGGATTCCCCGCGGATCCGCTTCTCCTCCAGTCTGCTCCGCCACCGCGCCGCCTCGCGCCGAGGTTCCACCGCCGTTGGAGTCGCCTCGAGGTCGCCTTCTTCGTGGTCGCCTTCCCTTGCGTTGTCGCGTCCTCCGTCGCCGTCCCTGCTGCTCAACCCGAGGTGAGCGTCGGGTTTAGCCCGTTTCCAACGGCCGGGTCGCGCCTTCCTGGGTTGCGATCCGGATCTTTCTTTTTGATTTAATATATATATATATATATATATAAATGCTTATATAATTAATTTCTGTTAATTAATTTCTGGAAAAAAATATGTATTTTTATATTTCGAAAAATATGGTAATTCTGTGTTATGATTCTGAAATATATATATATACTTTGTTAAATAATTAAGTTATGTTTTGGGAAACTATTATTAATTGGGAAAAAATATAAATACCATAGAAATAATTTCTGGAAATTTAGTTTGTATATTATTTAGTCTGGAAAATTATGATTTTGGTATATGTGAAACGCCCCGACCCGAATTTACCTTACACAGTAAACACGAGCCGGAACTGTGACAACCCAATCAAATAAACCCAAGCATACAGTGTGAACCACAATAACTCGGGCTCGACAGCCCATAATAATAAACATCAATAATAATAAAACCGGCCTAATGGCCCAATAATAGAAAAACTATGCACAGCGGAAGACTGTAAATAACTAACACTGTATGCGACACATGCAACCTATGGATCCAAGCCCGTCCAAGGGAAACGCTGCAGCCTGTCTGGAATGCACCAAACCTGTACATGAAACAACTCATCCTACGGGATGAAAGCCCGCAGGTGAGGGGTGAGTCCGAAGTGCTCACGACAATGGAAAGACGA
>JAKUCV010003667.1:0-13915 GCA_028386065.3 Turnera subulata
TCTTCCAAACTACCGGAAGATTGTGCCTTGCTGCTGCCTTCAGAAACATCCTGTGCATTGCTTCTGCCCTCAGAAAGATCAATAATACCACCACCAACACCTAAGCCAAGGTTCACAGCACCACCTATTTTTGGTCGGTTCACATCCATTTCAGTCACTTCTTCAACTTCTGGAACTTTCTCCTTCCCCTTCCTCCCCCTTTCATCAAAGCCTAAGCGTTTGGCAACAAGTGTAGGCCTCTCTATTGACAACAAAGGATGGTCTTGCACTGAGTGTTCCACATATATTTCCACCTCATCAACTGTGTAACACATCATAAGAAAATCCTCAAACTTGACAACAGTGTCTACTAGAAACGTTAGGACATTCATGTACCACATGTCAGGCTTCGCTGCTCTGAACCATAACTTTGCCGTATTTGTATACCCAATCACCTCGCATATGTTTATCAAGGTGCGGTAACACAAGCGGTCAACCTGGAACACATCCTCGTGGACAATGCCCCCTTCACACCTCCAGCCTCTAGAAGGGCCCGAATTGAATATTAATTCACCACCAATGTAGTACTTGAACACTACATAGTCAGAATCATCACCCATATTGCCTCCCTCTCACAAGAATAGAACCATGGAAAGAAGACAGTTTTACCAATCTCAATATTTAAAATATATTCAGTCTCTACATTTATACATTTAAATATGTTCACTCAGTCCAAGCAATAAAAAGCTACAAACTAAGCATATAAAAACTATGCATTTCAGATAATAAATGCTATAACATAAAGGCCACCAGGTACCTTTCTCAGATTCTTTACTATTCTTCACTATGTGTGACTGTGCAGAAGCTAGACTACCTGTCCACATTAACGACAAATTCGACTTTTAAAGAGAACGACAATAAGAACCACCAATCCAGAGTATAAAAGAGCCAACCTTATAAAGGGAAGATGGGCCTCAAAAGCAAGTCACACCAGATGGCAAGCAAGTGCAAACACAACCTTAAGGTGTAGCACAAGATCAATGGATGATGGCACCTCAAATGTTAGTCATTATTTGGACTGTGTTACTATTTCTGTTTACATTATCTTCTCTTTGCATTTTTTCCATTCTCAACGTTATTGATTTTACAATGCAGCCCGTCACATCCTCTGCTCAGCCTGGACCATCAGCGACTTCAATGCCTACCATAGGTACTAGAAGGACACAAGCGCTAATGCATGCTGCAGCTGAAGTTGCAACAGAGGTTGCACAGGCAAAGAGAAGGCGCTAATTGGATATTTGTCAATTGATGTTAGTCAATTGTTTTGTACTTCAAGGAACTACAATTTGTATGCCTCAAGGGATGGGTGCGTTTTGTTTAAAAACTTTCATGTCTCTTTATGCCACCAAATGGATATTAGTCACTTGCTACGAACAGCTATTTCTATCCATTTTGTATCTCATTATGACTTATGTCTGGATAATGTATGGATGGAATTTGAATGGGATATCGCTTTATGGTTATGCTTCTGGATTCCTCAAATTCAGGTCAATTTTGTTCATTTTCTACTCATGGATACATGTAGGCCTATTGGTGCATCATTGGTGCGCTTTTTTCCCTCAACATACATTTCAGCCAAAACAACAAAGTAGAACACAATTGATTTTTGCCACAAAATGGGCGAACAATTCAGCCAAAATGGCATACTTACATCTAAATTTCACAAGATTAATTCATCGTTACGCCTATGATCATACGCCAAAATTGGACAACACAACTTCCAGGCCACTAGACGATGATCATCCCACCATTTTCCAGCAACTAGGACACTATACGGATAGTAACAATTAACAACAGAGCCAGCATACTACATATGCCAATGCAGAATGAACAGATATACTGATCGATCTTCCCTTTTACCCCCACAATGTCTTCATGCATCCTGCGGGTCGACACAGTGGAATCATAATGCACAGTGTCCACCATCAAACAAAGCTCATCTCTCTGCTTCTCCATATTATCAAGCTTCTAAATTAATTTATCGTTCTCCTCTTTCAACTTCAAATTCTCTGCATATAACACCCTCTCATTTTCTCTTAAACAAATAATAACATCCCTTGCTCTGCCCATGATTGCTTCATCAACCCACTTATAAAATCCACACCTATTGCATTTGTGAAAACGCATACTCGGGTGCTGGTCTGTCCACGAAATCCATCTGGGTCTGAAACCGACCGCAATGGCAATGGACAGGAGGCCCCTCGTAGTTCCTATCCGGCTTCTGCACCCCGCACGACGTCAGCTGCAACTTTCTTCCACCGTCACCGTCGCCGCTTTTAGAGGACGAGCTGAATGACCCCACTGACGCCATGGATCAAACCACTTGCCACAAGGGAGGAATGCCAGAGAGGAGGACGAGTCGGGGAGGGGGGATTGAAAATCAGAGCGAAGGCGAAGCAAGCGGAAAGGGCCGGCTTTTAGGGCATAAGGAAAATAGATGAAAGCGATTGAAGGGGTAGGGGTCAATTGGGGGTTACATTTAGAGAAATTTCAGTTTTAAATCACGCCCTCTGGGGTGTTTGGGGTGCTTTGGGGGTGTTTGGCAAACGTCGGGAGTATTTCTTATTAAGGTCGACCCGTTCCGGTAGCGGACGGGTCAGGGTCTCCTTGGATCTGGATCTCGTGGGCTGGAAACGGGTGTGCGGGACCCAGACCCGAGCGAGAGGCCAATGTATGGTCAACGCGTGGCAAATCGGGTCCCAGCCAAGCGGGTGTGACTGACATCGTGAAAATTTAAATTGTACAGTGACCAAAATCCAGCAAAGCTGAGTCTGGTGACCAAAATCAAATTCGGGAGCGAGTTCAGTGACCAAACATGCATTTAGGCCGAAGTTGACTAGTAAACAAGAGGGTAAAATAATAGCGGTAAGAAACAACAAGAGAACCCGGCCGAATCCGTAAGGAAAATTACCTTCTAAGTGCTATGAGAATGTCAATTATTATTTCTACTCCTATTTACAATTTTTTAATTTGTTTTTTTTTTGTTTTTTTTTTTTATAATTGTCCCTTTGAAACCAGTTGTAACCGTAATTTTATCTATCTATCCATGGTGCCGTTGACTCTCGTAAAGGATAGAGAAAACAGTTAATTTCTAAAATTAATGATTATAATATAGAAATCTCAACAACTCATATGAAACTGAAGTCGTAAATTAAAAAAAAAAAAAAGAGCTGGGTTAATTACCTGGTAATAATCATATACAATACAGCTAACTCATGTTGGTCTAAAAAAAAACCGTGATTTGTTTCTATTTACTAATAATGGACGATAATGTCTGGAAACCGGTAGACTTTTCTAAGCTATTGTATGTATTTAAGATGCAACAACGAAACTCTCATACAATACAATCACTTCTAGTGTCTCTCCTATCTTCCCTCCTTTTCTTTTTATTCAAACATAGCCATCATTATTTTTCTATTCTATTTCTCCTAAATTCCCAGGTTCAAATTTCTTTGTAGCAATAATGGAAGCTATGAATAATAAAACTAATGCAACTCGTCTTTTGATGCTAAAAACTAATGGAACTTACAGTTACAAATGTTTCGTTTTGCCTCCAAAAGTCAATTCTCCAGGAATGGCCACCTACTTTAATCGTGAGTCAAACTTTGGCTTGTTTGAATATGCTATGCCAAGTTTAGAGATGCAGATTGTATGCATCTTTTGTATCACTCAGCTCCTGCATTTGATGCTTCGAAGGATTGGTCTACCGTCATTAGTCTCCCAAATCCTTGTACGTGTTAATTTTCCATCCTTTTCTTATCCTGTTCTTCATTTTTCTCTCTTTCAGTAGTTTCATATATATATAGTAGATATATAAAAATTTTATATATATGATCATCTGCTTGTGAGTTGAGTTTTTCTTTCCTATATACTTTAAACAGTTATTAACCTTTTTTTTTTTTTAAAAAAGTAGTTTTATTTTTTTTAATACATGTCAAATCACATTAATATAATGATGATTGGAATATTAACTATCTATAATGATTATTATTTATGTAGGCGGGTTTAATATTTAATCCCTCAGTAATTGGTGGAGGTACTACTATTTTTAGCACGGACAGGATAAGATTGCTTGGGCTCCTTAGTATATTTGCCTTCCAATTCTTTATGTTCCAAAGTGGAGTGAAAATAAAGCTTGGCATGGTAATGGATTCAGGAAAGAAGGTCATTTTCATTGGGCTTCTCAGTGTGTTACTGCCGTTGACACTTGGCACGACAGTGTTTGCATACGGGAAAAAGAAACCAAACACAAATTTGATTCACCATATATTTGATGCAACCATATATTCAATGACTTCATTTCCCGTCATAGTTAACCTACTCAGTGATCTCCAGCTTCTAAATACTAGTCTTGGACGATTATCTCTATCAACAGCACTGGTCAGTGACCTTCTCAGCATCACAATATTCAGTGTTTTGACAATAGAGATGAGAATGGAAAGTCCTGGAACGAACCAACCTTTAAGCTTACCAGCATTCTTTTTTGAGTCCAGCATAGGCGCTTATGTATGGTTTCTTGTCTTTGTTGCTGTTTTCCTGAGGCCAGCGTTAAAATATCTCAAGGAGAAGCTAAAAGATGGGAAGCAGGTGGAAGATGTTTTTGCCTACTTTGTCATAGCCTTATTCCTGGTTTCTTCTTTCTTGGCCAACTATATCGGGGAAGTAGTTGTTTTTGCAGCTTTCATCATTGGTTTGGCCGTCCCATCTGGACCTCCCCTGGGTTCTGCCATGGTTGAAAAATTTGAGGCAATCTCACACTACATGCTTCCTATCTTTGTCACCACATGCGCCATGAGGGTCAATCTTCATTTTAAATTTTCTGAATTTGGAATAACATATCTCATCGTCCCATGTGCTGCTCTTTTAATGGCTGCAACCAAATTTGTGGTCTGCTTCTCATCTCACTGCTATTTCTGGGAGTTATTACCGGTAAACGATGCTTATGCTTTTGGTCTCATAATGTCTACCAAAGGTGTTGTTGAGATGGCCATTTATGCCTTCCATAATGATGCTGGTGTAAGAACTTCTTGATCTACACGTACCTTTTTTATCTTCTTCTTCTTCTTCTTCTTGTATTCATTCTTAATTTCCTAGCTACTTGGTAAGACTAATTTTTTTTCTATATATCTTTATTTGTTATTGATGCAGGTTGTCGAAAATTATGAATTCATTCCTATGATCTCCATTATCCTCTTACTCCATTGTGCCACTCCAATTCTTGTAAAACTACTATACAGTCCTGAGAAGAGGTGTGCAGGGTACAGGAAAAAGAATCTTGCCGATCTTCATCCTGATTCCGACTTGCAGATCATATCTTGTGTCCATGTCCCAAAAGATGTGACAACGGTACTAAGAATCCTTGATGGTGCCTGTGGTGGAACCGGCCTTTTCTCTGTCACTGTCCTTCATCTTATAAAACTAATCGCACAGTCCACCCCGCAACTCATCTTCCACAGAAAGGAAAGGATAGTACTATGTGAATATCCTTATTCGGAGAACGTGATTCGTATGTTCAACGAATTTGAGCAACAAAACAACGGGGGTCTGCTGGTGGATGTCGTTACAGCAGTTGCTCCAACCACATTAATGTACGATGATATATGCTCGGTCGCAATGGACAAACAGGCCTCTCTTGTGATACTCCCTTTCCACCAGAGAGAATCAGAGTTGGATGGAGCTATTGAATCAGAGGACTACACCATAAGAGACTTGAATTGCAGGATGCTTAATAAGGCACCTTGCTCCACGGCTATCTTGGTTGATCGATACCATAATACAAAGAACTCATCGGCCTTTCAAGAGGATTCGTTAGTGGCATATAAAATTGCCATGATCTTCTTGGGAGGTAAAGATGACAGGGAGGCATTGACATTGGCCTTGCGTATGGCTCAGGATGCTAAAGTTGGGCTTACGGTGATGCATCTTCTTGCTGCTGCGAATGACCAAGATCATGTTGCTCAAGATGATGCTTATACTCTTCATGATGAGGATGATACTAACCATCTCTTTGAAAAAGGCTTGGTTAGTGAGAAAAAGGAAGACTTGTTACAAGATAAGAAGATTTTGAGGATGGTGCAAGAAAAAGACTATATTTTATACAACAAAGAGGTGGCAGAGGATGCTACCATGACAGCTTCAATTATTCGGTCCATGGCCAAAGAGTACGAGCTAATCATAGTTGGAAGAAGACACAATATGCCCACGTCCCTAACAGCTGGATTGGAGGAATGGTGTGAATTCCCAGAATTGGGGGTATTGGGAGACTTGATCTGGTCCAAAGACTCCAATGGCACATGCTCTATACTTGTTGTACAACAATAACAAATAACAAAATGTGAAATGCGATTAAGATGTTATAAATAATAGACAAGTTATATTTGGTCAATACTTGGCACACTTCAAAAATCCTTCCCATTTTTTTCTCAAAAAAAACACATCACATTTTAGGCCATAAAAGCTGTACCTTTCTTCTCTTTGTCTTTCCCTCTCATCAAAATAGCCGATATGGACCCTCCTTCTTTCTCTCTTGGGCTTGACCTCGACGCCGAATCGGATCCCTTCCCCCTCCACCAACACTTCACTCCTCCTCTGGATCCGACCTCCCGCCCATCCTTTGACGCTGTCGCCGATGGAGATGCCGGAGCTCAAGTCAAGGATTCAGAAGAAGAAGATGAAGAACCCGGACCTATGGTTCTGGACTCGGATCCGGAGCCCGAACCCGACCCGCCGCGTGCCCTCAAGCGCCTCAGACGGGGACCCGTAACACGCGAATCCGGAGCCAAAAATAAGAGGAGAGTGGCGGAGACGGTTCGTTTGGATACTGGCGACGATGACATCGAGGAGTTCGTTGCGGAGACGGTTGGTGTGGATACTGGCGACGATGACATCGAGGAGTTCGTTCATTGGATGCTTTTAACTTAGCATTTCTTGCAAAACAAGTATGGAGATTACCCCGACTACTAATTACCCAATACACAGTATTTATTGAACAATAGTGCAGACACGTGGCACAAACAACATATACAACAGGAAATCCGGCCCAATGACCCAACGATAATATCAATCACCCGGCCTCGGGTACAATAACAATAATAGCACAGCGGAAGCAATTAAATACTCAAGACACCATAAGCAAAACCTGATGCAACCTAATGGATCCGAGTCCTGCCCGAGGGTACACTGCAGCTTGCCTCGTATGTTCCTGTACTAAGAAAAGACCAAACTACGTGACCGAGTCACGCAGGCGAGGGGTGAGTCCGAAGTGCTCACCAAGTAAAATCCATAAGAAAAGATAAATATACAGGCAACCAATAATAACCAAGTCACAGACAATCACTTCACTGACGGTAACAGACAGAAGGTACTCTGTGTTATCCTAGACACACTAATCCAATTTTTTTAACAGGGCCCTTATCACAAGTTAAATGGTGGCCATCGCCAGTCAAGCTAGCTAGCCCGTGGACCCCGCCCTGGTACCTCCACGTAATAACTGGCACAAACAGGGAGCAGACCCCAAGCACACTCTCCCCCAGCGCCTAAAATAATAATTAGTACAGACAGGGAGCAGACCCCAAGCACACTCTCCCCCAGCACCATAAAATAAAAGACTACCATCTGGCTGTTCCAAAATTTAACTGTGACTTACTAGACGTCTAAGTGTTTCCATTTTATTATCTTCTTTTCCCTAGACTTGTACTATGTCATTATTAACCGACTATTATCTCATTATCCCGAGCAGACTCACGGCCTCTCCGCTCGTCTAGATAATAACTTTACCAAACTGTCATCACATAATAGTACCCCCGGTACTCAACTCACACAATTCTCACAGTCAACAACAACAACAATAATCTTACTATTACCAACAATTCCAACATCATCAATAACATCAACAATCAATCACAGACGCAGAAGTAATATCATACCAGCAAATATCACACATAGTAAACAAACAACAACTTGATATCACGGGCGGTATATAAATATTTACTTATCCTCACCTGGTATGTTTCTTAAACCGGCACATAATCCGTATGGCTTTGTCTGTCCCTAGATCATGTCAACACATACAATCACTTATAATGCACATCGAAGAATGCAATGCATGAGATTAATTTATTATTTGGCTTATCCACAATTAACATCGTTATCGTCGTTCCAAAACTATTTCCGTTAAACGTTGCTTTTACGACTGTAAAATAATTATAACCCATAAAGTACTCGTAGTCTATAATTTGAAGTAGTATTCTTAAATTAATTACCCCCGTTAAAATGACAATAATAAATACATATACGTTTGGTAAACAATGGTTTTAGTTTAATGTAAGCGATGAATACGTCAAAATGAGCATGTAAATAATATACCTGGTAATGAGATCGTTCAATAGAAATAATACCGTCAGTAATAAATTAACATAGTTGATATATGGTATAAAAATAATTATATTGCAGAAATGATTTTCATAGATACATACATAGTTATATAATCGATAACCATACATTCGGCAAGGGTAATAATACTCATTTAATAATATAATAGGGTAAAACTCATACATAATATAATTACTATAACTTATAATGATTAAATAGATAAATATAATCGGTATAATGTAACGAATGTATAATATTTAATCAACACAGTAATACAATTATTACGTTAACATCCTGTATATAATAATATTTATAATATTAAGTACTAGACCCATCAGAAGGTATAGTAAATTAGCCAAATGTGAAAGGGTCATAAAATAAATTATGCGGGTTATATATATTGGATTTATAGTGTACATAGGTAAATCCAAAGATAATTATCGTTTTTAATCTGTAGTTTAAATCATTATCCGCTTAATTATATATTACGTCCTCATATTTAACTTATCCATCGGTTTCGTTATTAGGTCCGCCAAACGCATATATGTCTCGGGAACATGGGTCTCCGCACGTCGGCCCGTTTTCGAGCCCATTTGTGCATCGAGCCCAAACCCGAGCTCATAGGAGTTAAAGGAGTCTGAGGAATTACCGAAGCAACCCGTCCACCGAGTTCCCTTTGTTGAGGAACGCACTGTTCACGCCGGAAGAAACCCGAGACCTCGCCGAAAAATACCCGGACCTTGTCGGAAGCTCGCCGGATTCCGGCAGGTTACTGTTTATAGCAGCAGAATACCCCCAAAACTCCAGTCCGTAGTCCATCATCAACACAAAGGTCCCGAGTGCAGCAACTCCACTGCCTGTTGAACCTCGTCGTCAACAACATCACAGAAACCTACCACGCATCCACCATCCACGGCCAACGTCACCACGGGGAACACCCACTGCCCACAATCGTCAGCACACCATCGTCAAGACCGTTGATTCATCACACAACCACAGCAACAATCAAAACCCCGATTAGTTCAAAGATCCGGGTTAAAGAACAGAGAAGAGAAAGCAGAAGGGAGAGAAAAGGAGTTGATGTCGCGTCTTACCCACACAGCCACGAGATCGGCGATGGCGGGTGACAGATCGGGGGTGAGAGCGGCGGAAAATCGTGGCGTCTGAGCTCAACTACTTTGCCTCACAACTTGTTCGGTGGAGACAGAGGAGACGCGGAGAGGCGGCGCGACAGGAATCAAGGTGAGGGAGAGGGTGCGGCGGCGGCGGATTGTAAAGAGGAGGAGGGAGGTGGCGGTCGGATTTGAGGAGGAGAGGAGACGATGGTCACAGTGCTGGCATTGGCTGCAGAGGAGAAGGGAGATCGGACCTGCACGGCGGTGGCTCGAACTCAGTCCCTCGGTGGTGGTGTCGAGCTCGTCGTGGTGGTGGCGGCGTCGCCTGGCTGCCGTGTCCATGGGGGAAAGTTGGCGGCACGAGCAGAGGCAAGGCGATTGGGCGAGGCGGCGCAGTAAGGAGGAGGGGACTGGTGGTGTCTGGTGGAGAGGAAGAAGAGAAAGGAGGTGGAGATGGTGGAAAGGGGGGGGGGTCGGTAGAGAAATTGGAGAGAAAAAGAAAGGAGAGGAAAGAAAAGAGAGAAAGGAGAAAAGAAAAGAAAAAGAAAAGGAAGTGGGGGCACAAAAATAACGTATTGTCAGGCAAATAATTGAGCCTTTCCGACACATAAAACGATGTCGTTTTGGACGTCCACAAGCCCCAGTCAACAGCCTACAAGCCCTTCGTCAAAACGCAGCACCTCTTGTGTTTTATGTTTTGGTTTCACCAAAACTACGTCCTTTCGATTGAAACTACACTAAACCTTGTGTTTTGACATTAACTTAACCTTTGTAAAACATAAACATAATTTAACAATTATTCTTTTATAGAATTTCAAAATAAATAACCAAAGATTAATTTATTAAATATCATGGAAATAAAAGATGAAATTTCTTTCTAAATTATAATTAGTAAATTATTGCAACATAATTGTCATAGCAAAATAATATAATAATATTACAATTAATGTTTTATTAGAAATTAGTAATAATAATAATAATAACTATAATTTTGAGAGTAGTAAAAATAATAGTAAAGATAGTAAAAATTGACTCGGATTGGTAAAATTCTTGAGTAACCGCGAGAAAATTTTATTAACCACTGTAAAAGTCAAAGCAACTTGGTAAAAATCACGAAAATTTTACCCGGGTCGTTACACAATACTTGGCACATGTTAATAATATGTTATTCGTTTCCAGATGCTAGGTCTTAAATTTTTTAGATAGAAATCACTCACTTCTTTGGATAAATTAAAATGCCTTGTAGAGCTATAGGCCGGCCATTGAGAAACAAAGTGCTTATTATATAACAAAAGACCTCTCCATATGCATCGGTTTAGTTTCTGTTGTAAAATAACGAGATTAATATTATGTATAGAGTCAATTGAAGAAGGAAGAAGAATTGGAGAAGGAAGAAGAGGAAGGGAGAAAGCAAGCTTCGGTTCTTTTATTCATACACCTATCTGTATATTCATTGATTCAATATTTATACAAAACACAAGGGGTATGGTAGGTGTAATAGCACATGACATCCATAACACGTTTTTTATAACACTCTCCCTTGGATGTCATTGTGTGTTGGGTAGAATTCGCTTGGGATAAACTGCCTCATTAAAAACCTTACCAAGAAAAACCCAGTGGGATAAAAACTTGGTGAAGGAAAAAAGAGTGCAGTGCGTATTCTACTCCCCCTCATTTTGGCCTCTCTAGATTTCTTGATGTCGTTGCATGTCAATTGTCCTTGTCAATTTTTGGTGACATTTGGTGACAGATGTCATGTCCATTCTCTTTTGATACAACACTAATTAAATTGGACAACGTTGGCAGCATTATCTTCATAATTTGTTGTTGGAGCATCTTCCTTGCCATCTTGCTTTTGTAGTCCCGATGATATAGCAATATCATGTGTAAAGTCATAGCAGATGTCCGTCTGTGCTTTTGTGGATCAAATAAAGGACCTGCATCTGCAAAGACCAACTATATTCTCTTCGGGTTTACAGGGTTAACATAATACCACATCTGTTATACCCCGAAGATAAGAACAAAGTTATATCTTGCCAATAGGCTTAAGTCAAAAGCTTCAAGCTTTATGTTCCTAGCAATATAGGTTTTTACTTAGATAAGGTACTTCAGGACTAATCTAATTCATTCAAATAGCACGGCATTTGGAAGCTTCTTTAGGAGTTCTAATAATATTTAAATCTCAAAAACATATATATTATCAACATAAGCAAAAATAAATTCATGCATGTACTTTATACTATGCATACTCAAATTGGTTTAAAACATATAAAGATCAATTTAGCTTAATTTTTTTTTTGTATATTCCCGGGAATTAGTTGCTTCAAGCAACTTGAATCCTTCAGGAATTCACATGCATATGTCATGACTTATGGATCCGTAAAAGTAGGCTGTAATAACATCCACTAGATGCATTTCGAATTCTTTTCCTATAATGCCAGACTTATCAAAAATAATTGCATCCACCACAGGGGAGTATACCTCCTCACAATTAATACCAGGTCGCTTTGGGTAAAACCTTGTGCTACAAAACCGTGCCTTATATCTTACCTTTATTTCCTTTCCTGCACAAGTACCCATTTTATGGCTGACCAATTTTACACCATCTGGTGTACGGACTACAGGTCCGAAAAAATTCCTCGCTTCACAAGCGAGTCTAATACAGCCTTAATTATGTCTCACTATTTTTTGGCCAATCATATTGTGCCTACATTCGCCAATGTAGGTTTATGATCCTTATTTTATTTAGCGCTATACTATAAATAAAACAAATATTCCGTCGACGGTTACTTTACGTCGGTTCCATCACATTCCTGACACTGTAATTGAGATCTCATCATTTTCATTTATTTTAGGTACCTGTGTTACTTCTGGAACTTTATCAATTGTGTCAGAAAACATTTTCTGGAGGACAATTAATATGAATCTCTACTGGAGGCCATCTTTTATAACTAGGGCCATCTTATCTCTTTTGCTCCTTTCTCTCTATCGAGAATTTTGTTTTCTTTTGGAACCGAGTATATTCTACGCTTCTTGCATACTTTAGATTCATTTGCATACTATACTTGTTCTTCTGGAACATTAATTTGATCAGGAGCACTTGCAGCTGGTATATAAGATTTGGTCACTTTATGTGTCTGGCAATTTCATATCAATTTTTCCTGCAAATGAATCTTCTTTTGAACTTCAGGTTCACACTAATTTGTTTGAGGATCAACAACTATATATTGATAATATATTTCAATAATATCTTGATCTAGCTGCTCATTTTCTCCCTCTGATGTTGGGTATACACACATATCGAATTAACAATAAGCAAATCTTGCTATAAATGAATCTCCAATACTTTAGACAATAGTTTCAATAACGTTGTAATTGATGGAGACTCATACCCAACATCTATTCCCAATCTTCTTTAAGGACCAACTTTACTATGCTGTGGTGGAGCATTTGGTACATAATCAACGGTCCGAAGATGGGCGATATTTTGTGACCAATAACCAATCAAATGGGGAGTCCTTATGATAACTTGTTGGCTTGATGCACACAAGTGCTGCTGCGTGTAAAATACCATTTTCTCAAATAGTTATATTTCATCAATGGTCCTGCAATCAATTGTCAATGTTCCCCTAGATCTGTTTGGGTTTATTTCCAATGGTATACATTATCTATTGAAGAAATATACCAGCATTATCTAGACATATAGTCTAATAACATTAGTTGGGATATTTACCCGCAAGTGGCTTAATCATTAAAATAAGTGCGCACAATGCCAACTTGCATCACACAATAGACCATCTAGTCGATGCATCGTAAAAATTACCTAGATGGTCAACACGGCGGAGTTATTAGTCCGCGTACATGTCCCTGAATTATTTCCAAACTTGCTGGTGATTCCAGGCCAATCTCATCTTAGGAAGGCCGTATAATAAATTTTGCAGCAAACAAACACATGGAAATTCATTGATTGTAAAAACTTCTGGTTTTTCAATGAATGACCCAATAAATTTCATGCATCATTATTGACCCGGGATGGCCCAACCGGTCATGCCAAACAATAAGTCCATGTACCAACTTCAAGTTGGTGCCAGCTTCAGGCTGCTATTTATGTGCCAGCTTCAGGCTGCTATATATATGCCAGCTTCAGGCTGGATATCTTAGAAAAATTATTTACCAGCTTCTGGCTGGTGCATATGAAACGCCCCGACCCGAATTTACCGTACACAGTAAACGCAGGCCGGAACTGTGACAACCCAACCAAAATAGGACCAGCATACAGTGTGAACTACGATAACTCGGCCCAACGGCCCAAAATAGTAAAACAACATAATTAACAAATCTGGCCCAATGGCCCAATAATAACAGAAGTATGCACAGCGGAAGACTTAAAC